>QKQZ01000948.1:0-29407 GCA_003595255.1 Solenopsis fugax | reverse complement strand
GTAATTTGGCGGTCAAGCATAAAAATTTTATTCAGAAAAGAAATTACTGACAGTTTATATTATTAGAATTAAAATAAAAAAAACTCAATTAATCTGAGTTTGATGACGCATGATATTTTACTGATTTAATGTTCTTTGGACCAAATCTGGTCGGCTTAATGATTTTCCATTTTTTAAATCGAGAACAGCAAGCTGAAGCACTTATATTTCTATTGTGTCTGTTTTTGGTTTATAAGTCCGGCTCATTTTTCACTAAAAAGCAAAAAAAAAACACAAACATAAATCGTGAAAAGTTTCCTCCTATGGCATACACGAGTATATGTAGGTCCGATTTGGACACCCCAAAAAAGGTCCGATTTGGACACGGGTTTTTTTAAACTTTAGAACAAATTTTACAATAAACTACAAAAGTGATCACAAAACGCTTGATATTTTTCAATTCTACATTCTTTAATTATCTTAAATCAGTTATTTTTTCAAATTTTTAATACCTTTTAAATAATAATTTACAAGGATTTTCTTTTTTAAAAAAATTTTCACATGATGACTGAAAATACATATTCGCGTCTATTCTGTGAATGTTATGACAGAGAACTGTTAAATTGCTGTCACATGTTAGGTGTCTTATAAGGACTTTACATTATAAATGGCACGCAAATCTGCTTAACCGTATTCATTTAAATTAAAAAGGTCCGATTTACCCCACTCTCTCCTATATTATGTCTTTTGGTGAAAGTCCAAAGAATTTGTCGTTGCAAGGCGAGAATAGTTGCGTTCAACGTATGTATACAACAATTGAGTGAGCGCTCAAGTATTTGCTTGTTATTCTCTGATGAAAATTTTTCTCAGAATTTTTCATATAACTTTTCAGAATTTCTGTATAATTTTATAACTTTCTCAGGATTTTGAAACGAGAATTGGAACACTTTTCAGAAATACTCAAAAAGTTTACGTTTCTTTTTCAGAATTTTTCATATATATTAATTATGAAATATCTTAAAATTTCTAAAGTGTTTTGTTCTATAACTTCTGATGAAATGTTATACAATCTAAAACAATTGAAAGTATTTTTTAGAAATTATGGGGAATGAGAAATCTTAGAATATTTCAGAATTCACATGTATGAAAAATTCTAAGATAAGATGTAGACTTTCGGAATATTTCTGAGTATTTCTGAAAAATGTTCCAATTTGTATAAAAATTATGAAAAATATTTTAATTTACTAGAAATTAACCAATTATAGTCGATAATTTTTGTTGTAATTGTACAAAATCAACCACTTATAGCTATGTAAACACACAGCTATGATTGGTTAATTTCTTACAGTTTAAAGTTTACTGCGCGCATTGTAGATAGACCATTAGGGATTGTCTACAATACGCAGAGTAAGCTTGATGTAAGAAATAATAAGAGTAGGTATAGATACGTATTTCCGGTATAAGGAGTTGAAGTATGGGCGTAAGTGAATAAATTATTTTTATTTCTTATTCTAACTTCAGCCTTTACAGGTACTTCACATATTGTAGACGACCTTTTATGCACACGAGCATCTACCCTCATTTACCCTCACATACGCACGCACGCACGTACGCACACACATATTATGAGTAAAGATTCTGACCAGCCTATCCCCCCTGTGGTGAGAATTAGACTGTTAATGTTGGCAGTATAATAACTGAACAGAAATGCATAGTAACTTTGATACGCCGCAACTTCACGAAAAAATTGCGAAAAAATACGAACCCTCTTTTTTTTTAATTTGTGAATAAATGTTCAAATTTTATGATGGTTATAATATTTGCGAAAAAAATTTATTCTACTTTATAGATTGTGTCAAATTATTCATTTTTTTTTAAGATGTAATACATCAGACATCTTTATTTTTGAAATAACAGGAGATAATTCAAACTCTAATAAATGTTCCTTCAAGTTAGAACTTTACTTATTTGTTGTTATCTTCTTGATTTTACTTCTTTAACTTGATTTATTTTATCCTTCCAGGTTCAAACTGGTCGAAGTAATATTTTTCGCAATAATTTCTTTACAGTTTTTTGGGATCAGGGGGGGATAGTAGAAATGCGTACGAGCATCAAATAAATAATTAAATTGATTAGCAATTTAATTTCGTGATATTACATTCGGGTTCTTCTTTAAAAGTTGTGTTTTAAGTCTAGCAAAATTACGGTGTGCAGTTTGAAAGAATCTTGTAAATGTATAAATTCATTCAGAAAAAATTATTGTGCATTAAGTATTGCTTTTGACCAGTAATGTATTCGTTATTTCAATTTTTTATTATACTTCCTAGTCTTATTAGAATTATTTGTATTATTTTATCCTTGAAAATAAAAAAATCAGATATTACAATTTTTCGCGAAATTATGCTTATTTAAAACTGTACGAATTTTTTGTATAAACTTATATTTATGATAATTTTATTGATGAGTGTGTCTCTAATCTGACTTTCCCAGAAAGAAAGCAACATTAATTCGTTAAAATATAAAACAGTTTGAATTTCTTCAACATAGTTCATGTTGTGGAAATAAATGGTTTGAGAAATCTTTTTATTGAAAGAAACGTATCGTAAAATATAGGCTAGTATGGAGGTCATTTTGTGCAAAATATATTAAATCGAGATTTTTATATATTTCACATCAACAGTCAAAGAAAAAAATGCATCACATCTAAAAAAGTTTCGAGCAATTTGCGACAAATTAGATTATGTGCTTTTTTTTACAAATGCCGAGTTTTTCGCAGTGATTTTAAAAAGAGTGGGCCGAAAGCGATTGTGACGTGGAGAGTAGTCTGTTTTTGTGGCGAAGATCTGGGTTCAAATTTGACTGATCAGAAAAATCATCTGATTTTATTCGATCTCTATCTCTCGGAAAGCAATGGCAAACCACCGAGAGTATTTGGCCCTCTAAATTAGATCGTTTGGAACCGGCATTTAAACTGTAGATCCCATATATCTGTGTGAAATTGTAAAAAGCGCACACCACAGAAATACATTGTGGGATTACTATGCTATGACAATAGCTAAGGACTGTAAAGATATAAAGAATATCAATATCACAATATGCCTCGGTCGAATTAATAAGATGCCCGCACGAAATGCAGATAGTTCCAGATTCGAATCCTGATTGGTGTGATATCTTTTTGCAATTCTTTACAATATTCTTTTAAGATGCTTGTTAGTATCAAAGTATTATTAAATTTTTTCGTCAATTTAATTTGTAATGCTACGTATTTCGGCTTGAGTTTTAGGATTTCAAGACTAACAAATAAATCGGCGTGCAGTTCGCAAAAGCTAGAAATTATGAGTACACTCATAATTCTTGCAATTATATACAAATTCACCCAAAATTATTAAGTTTCAAGATCCGCTTTGACCGATATAGGTTTTTTCACTTATATTATTTATAATCACTTTGATTATAAAAGAGTTTAGCAGAATTTTAGAGATAAAATATTTAAGCTTAACGTTTGAGCTTTGAAATTAATTTTAACGTTTAATATGGAATTTCAATACTTTTATTAAGATAAGATCGACTGTTAGATCTAACGTAGATGGGCACAAATTTGTGACTTTCTTAAAATATTTATATGAGAGAAATAGATTTAGTAGTGCTTAAGAGATACTTACCTTGATTCTACCCTCCTGTCATTCAACGCTGAGCGAAAATCCATAAGGATACTGCACCTTCTGAATTCTCGATGGAAACTAAATGAAGCTCAGTAAAAGTATAAAATGAGATTGCTCTGTAGTCCTATGGTGTTCCCGCCTCTCTTGCAAACAAGTTAGTCTTTCAGTCTATAGAAACTTTTAACCCTTGGACCTTCAGCAAAAACGAAGGATGACACACGAAAGGCTTGTAACCTATCTTTGAAAAAACCTATTCTATATTCGAGAAAAAATAATAATAGACCATTAATCATAATAATAAATCATTAATCATAAAAATGACATTTTCTAAGAAAATTAAATATAACAAAATAGATGAAATTTTTCTGTTCTCAAGAAAGGAATGCGTCAAAAATTTTGGAACTATTTATCTTATTCTATGTCTTCGTTTCTTCTATTTATGAAAGACATTTTGCATAAAAATCAAGCCTCTTTCGAAAAAGACATGGTCACTGTATCAACTTTTAAGTCTCATAACTCGAAAAGTACTTAATAAAAAATAATTTCATTATAATATTATAAAAAGCTCTTGACACCAGCTATTACATTTTACAATCATAAATAGGGTGTTCTATTTTTAAAAATCGATGTGATCTTGACCTGACTTTAACGACATCGCCCAAAATCAAATTGATAGAATTAGTAAATAGATTATTTTAAACCCTACACAACTTTTGTCTGAAACATATTTTTTGGAAGTGCTTAATTTCTGAAATATTAATGAGTCTCTGCACTTTCCGAACACTCTGTATAGAACGAACATAATTTACAATTTACTGAGAAGGGAAAAAAGAATGCATTTGTGATTGGAGATCATGATATATACTACCAACTAATGTCATAAAAAGCACTTTTATCTATAAAAAATCGTAAATTAATGATTCTTCACAATAAATCTCTCTCTAAATCTGAAGCAGTGAAATCTTACTGATTTGTAATGCTATACTTACATATAACTGTGATCATTAGTGACTATTCACTATTTTTCAGTGATTCCAAATAGGATGGAGGTACTCTTACTGACCGAATTAGTGTAATGTCACTGAAAGACAGCGCTTATATCACTGATTGATATAGTTATATCACTAAAATCAGATTATTCTGTCTTTCAGTGAATAATACTTTTATTCCGATTTAGAGAGTTTAACACTAATAAATGTTACAAAACAAACAGGTTTATAAATGTTTTATAAAATATATTTCAAGTTACAGAAAAACGAATTTTTGGATTAATTTCTTTGGTTTAAAAATAATTTTATAAAATAATTTCTTCACTGCACTTGTATTATGCACTAGTATAACTAACACGTAAATATTATTTAACAATCTTATTGTGCATGAGAGGAATAACTTCTCGAAACTCGCAATGCTCGCGACTCACAATGCAACACATGATCTTCTCCTGTAATGTACAAAATATCTCAGACTTCATGTAATACCCATTAATATCAAACTTCTAAGAACATTTTGAGACAAAAATGTTAATATCAAAATGTTAAGGCTACAGTTTTTAAATAAAAAAGATTTAAAATTGGCAAATCAAAATATCGGAAATTTGTCGCTCGCTCAGGTATGGCACATTGTACAGTAATGAAGATTCATTCACTAAATCAATATGAAAAATAAATATCATATTTAGGAACATCTTCATTATTGTATAATGTGCCTAACTTCAAATTAAAAATAACTTTTAAACCAATAAGAGAATTAGAGGAAAGTACTCTGGCATTCATTTCGTTTCTGAATAATACTTTTTAAACAAAAATTAGAAACATAAGTACAAACTAGAAAGTTTTATTTTATCAGATGATGTAACAGTTTTTATATTACTATTTCATACTTTGTAATAATTAATATTTTTGCAACATAATTCAAAAAGAACATCGGAGAAATTGAGCTTCAAAGCTGACATTCTAGATAAAATTCAGGCACGGCTTCGTAATGAAAGAGTTCCTTACCTAACAAGAAATGACCCATCAAACTGAAGTAGAATCGATATCGAAATATCAGTTCCTTTATCATTTCTAGTTGGAAACTATGAAATAAATTGATAAACAAAATATATTTTAACAATAAGATATAGGCTCGTGTGTGCTAAACGCTATTTGTAATTACAAGAAGGTCATTAAACCGAGCATAAAGGATGGAATGTATATATTGAAATTATTTTTACATAAAACAAAGTCTTACAATATTACGAGACGTTTCGGCTGTACTTAACCTTTATCAATCGTACAATGAGTATTACATTAATCTTTGCCAATACGCTAATAACATTATTTCTATTAATGATTAGTTGTGCCAAGAGCTTCGCACCTTCCTAGTTAGACTAGTTGATAGTGACGACCGTATTATTGTTGAATGACATAGGTATTAATCGTTTTAATAATTCGCGCAAAGTTGTTGACACATGATGCAGGACAAACATTTTCTCGCTGCCAAACGAGGAAGTTGGAGGTACAGCATTGGCGTTTTATTTCACATAGTTTGCGATGTATCTGTTCGGATTACTGCAATTTGGCTATAATTGACGGAAGGTGCGAAGCTCTTGGCACAACTAATCATTAATAGAAATAATATTGTTAGCGTATTGGCAAAGATTAATGTAATACTCATTGTACGATTGATAAAGGCTAAGTACAGCCGAAACGTCTCGTAATATTGTAAGACTTTGTTTTATGTAAAAATAATTTCAATATATACATTCCATCCTTTATGCTCGGTTTAATGACCTTTTTGTAATTAAAAATATATTTTTATGTATTAAACAACCAAGTTCATTGAACGCTTTCATTTTATACGATTTTTTGGCATCTTATTAGTATTGTATACGTGGATCTGTCGCGTCCAATTCTATTTTTCCTAATTTAAGATATTAAAGAAAATATGAAAAATTCATGAAACACTGTAGTTGAAAATTTCGTAATCATTGTTCTCACGGCTTTATACTGCATAGCGATTTTATATTTCAAACTATACTACGAGGAAAATATGACAGAGAAAAAAAAACAGTTTTAGGAAGCTTCAAATATGTAAAATAATTTAATATAATCGATAATGTACTCACTAATGTTTCAATGCAATTTGCAAGAGAAAATCATGAAAATTTTATTTTTGTTTTTAAAGAATTCGTTTTAAGCAGATTTTATATTATTCGTATAATACTATTTGTATGATATTGTTCGTATAATACTATTTCCGAAAACTACAAGTGTGTCGTTTTTAGAGGGGTAGGCCAGTATTGGCGATTTTCTTCAATGTTCAAATTTTACAAAGATACTCAAACGTAATAATAGAATAATCTATGAAATTAAAAATTTTTGGTAATACTTTAAGATGTGATATACATTCTTAACGCTACCATAGATAAAAAGAACTTATTGCATGCGAGGAAATTCAGAAACCCTCGAGAACCCAAAATGTTTCACGGTCCCGGATAGAGTGGTAAGTGGTGAGATTCTCTGTATTTACGTAATCGATACCACTCGATGCACAAAAGCAGACGACGATTGTCCAGATGTTGGACCGGCCACTGAACACAATGTCCGAGCTTACGAGTCTGAATTGCCAGGAATGGTCAAGCGGATCCGATTCATATATAGGTTGAGTAATATTATATTTGTTAATTGTGAAACACAACACCGGAGGTTGTGTAGGATTCTACCTAGGCGTGGGAAGTCGGGTTTCTCAAATCTCAACGAAGATTCTCATGAAAGCTGCCCATAAGTTGTCGACTGTGTCCCGTACTCGTCAAGATCGAAGATACTGTCGTATTCTGTCCCGAATGAGATCATTTAATGCGTTTAATGTCACGAAAAACGTATAACGCGATAAAAGGCTTAAGCTTAGGTATCAATTTTCCATTGAAATGCAAAAGGTGAATGACGAAAGAAGAAGAAGAAATGCGAGAAATAGAATAAAATGAATTATATTCGAACGATTGGATCATAACTTCACTAATTTTTTCAACGTAAATTTTTATTTTAACATCTAAAATAGCATAACATTAATGATAATAGATACATATCATCGTATTTTCATTAAATTAAATTATGTTCTTGTATGTTTGTATATAAAATAAATTAATAAAGTAACTTAATGAAACTATTAATAAAATAATTAATAAAATAAATTATATACATATATCTTTCGACTTTCTTAAAATAACTGCGAATTATTATTATATGACCAATGAATTTTTATTCTTATGATCTTGAGTTTCCAGGCTTTGTATTTTAATCTTTACGAAGTGTGCAATAATGGTAAAAGAATGACATCTTTTTGACTTTATTTTTATCTAAAAATAGCTAATTAAAAAAATTTTGCTGATGATGACTGAAATTGTCGAATCGTACGAAGATTTAAGATTATTTTATGTAATTTACGAATTTATATATATGCAAATAATTTCGCACGAAGTACCGCGTCAAAGTACTCTCATTTGCCTATTTTAAAGCTTTAATTGTAAATTAATAAAAAAAATTATTGTTAATTAATTGAATAATTAATAAAATAAATTATAATTGCAAGATTTTGCGCTGAGTATTCTAAGAATCATTCTTAAGCGAAACATATCAAGGAAAAGATGTTTTTATATAAGCGGTCTTTACGATATGCGATATAAAGGCGCCGTCCGAATGGCGAAAGGAAATTACGTCTTTAAAATTATCGGAAAATACCTGAAAGGACCCCTGTCCGAGCGTTAAACCTAATTTCATCCTCCGCGCTCCCCATCTTCTTCCCTGCCCAGATAGTATTTCATCTTCGGCAAATCCCTCGAACAGGTAAAAATAGGGGTAAACCGCGGTAGGGGATGTTCCCACGCTACGGCTTGCAAAACATCGGCGTGGGGCATGAGTGATGCGACACGAACGTGTGTTATTTTCATGGAAACTCTTGCGTGCCGATCGCCACTGTTCATATCCGGCATATTTGGACCAACCGCTTTATTAAATAGTCCCGAAATCCTATTACTATATAATTTATTTGAGTTTATGGGCGTGCACGCGAAATCATAATTCGACGCATCCACAACGGCAGTATGAATCAACGCATCGGCATTTAATGCATACACATTATCTTATCGCGCTTTCTTCAAACCGGAAAAATCGTCGATTCCGTATGCATTCAGAAAAGAAGTATTTAATTTTAAAATAATTAAGCTGAATTCTTGACAGTTTTACATCTTTTAATGTTTTAAATCTAAACACCGTTTAAAAGTAAAACATTTTTAAGTAGAGTGAAAACAGAAATACATTTTAATATTTTATAAAATTAAATTACATTTATATACAAGTATAATAAATTTTAATATTTTAAAATAATAATTAATTATCTCTTTTGTGTATATGTTTATATATATGTATATATATATAATACATATAAATTAAGAAGAAAATATTTAATTTTACTTTGCTTTTTTGTTTTCTACAAGTTAGACAAGAGAACAACGTGAATTGCATAATTTGACTAATTATAAATCTATAACTAATAATTTTACTAATGAACTTTATTTTGCAAAAAAATTATGGAAATATTTAATTACATAAACATGTAAATATTTTTATTAAATATAAGTCTTTCGGCGGATTTTGCGAGTTCTCTCGAGGGTTTCATAGTTTTCATCCACAGACTTTTTTCCCACGTGCATGGCTATTTGGATACGCATAAAAGGGATACGTCACCGAACTCCTAACTTCTTTATTCTGCGGCGATTCACCCCGGTCATTCCCTTTTCTGGGTGTTGGAGGCAATAAAAGTTTTGGCGTAACCCTTTTCACGTTCCTTCGTACGTCAGACACGCACGGCCTCTTATGTAAACTACTATTCAAATATCGGGTCCTGGACACCTGTGCGGCTTGGGAATCTGACGAGTCCTTTGAAAAAAAAAGATGCAATTTTGAGAGAAAAGACGGGACCGATCATGCGACGTTTACCGGACCTCTGCTGTGTGTATTTACGATGGGATCGGCTCACCCTCACCTCTTTCGTAACTCGCGTCTAACCCCGCATCTACGATATTCGTCCGGTCCATTTGAATGGATATTTTACCGTGGGAGTCCCGCTTCGGAGTTGGCGTTTTGGAAAAGCTTCGTAATTTCCTCTTTCCAGATTTTCGCAACCGTTTCACCTGCGTTGCCGCCAGGTAATGGAGAAGTGGACACACTGCGGTGCTTTATCCCACTGTGGGAATACCAGATATTTTACGTTTCTAGTCATAGTGACTCCCTTTAAAACCGGTCTATTTCAATTCGTCCGACCTCAACTTGCCTTTCGATCATTGTGACAAAGAAGAAGAATACGCGTTACTGCATCTCATCCATGCGATTAATAATTCATACTTTATTGTGATGAAAAATTCCTATAAATTTATATAATGAATTTATCTATATTCGTGATCACACACATGAAATCATAAATCAACGCATTCACGATATGCAATATTTTGTTATTTTTAACACTTCCGTGTGTGCGCATTGAAATTTATTATTTCAAGGAGTTATAGAAGTCTTAAAATCGAAAAATTTTTACAAATTTCAACAAATATATATATTTTCAAATAAAAACACATTATATGTTTATCTCTTTAAACAAAAAGTTTTATATGATGTTGAAAAATACTCTATTTTTCGATCAGTTAGGGTTCTATCACGTCTGAATACAAAAACTGTTAAAAAAATTTATCACCGATTTCATCTAATCAATGCATTTCATGCATCAATGCAGTAATTGAATTTTTTTAAATAAACAGCTTCCATATTGACATAATTTAGAAAATAATAATACTGACAAACTTTTTAATTTTAATAAAATTTACGTCAAATTTAATATATTCTTTAATTAAATTATTTAACTCCATTATTTTAGTTAAATTAAAGATATAAAAACAATGGTGACCTATTGAGATGATTACAAGTGACTGGGTATCATTCAACATTACGAATTTAATAATAAAATATTATAGCGTTTCCTTTAAACCAAAAAATTCATAGATTTTGTATATACATACAAATTAAGAAACGTTAAATTTTATTTTGCTTTTTATAATATAAACAAGAAAACATCTTGAATTGCATATTTGATATAAATATATAAATTATCTAAATCATATAATAACTTGATATGAAGCAGTAGAGTATAACGCTAAAATTCGATATAAATCTTTAGGAATAGACTTTCGATTGTCACTTAAAAGGCCTTTGATCTTTGACGACTTTAAAAAGTCGACTTTTTTTGCTGATTTTTATTATTCTAGTAAAAGGGTTTTTTAAAATTCACAATATAAAAGAGCTATTCATGAAAATAGGTTTTAATTTTATGGCCCGCAAAGGTGAAAAACCTCTTAATTGCTATTCTAAGTATATGTCCCATAAATCGCACCTTTTTATAAAAGCATGCGTGACTGAAAAATTGAAAAATAGCTATGTCTAAGATAGCACACAATATTTCTGATAAATGTTTATAAATATTTAATACTATTTATCTTCTTCAATATTGTATAAATAGTTTATACACATTTTATATACATGTATATGAAGGAAAATGTCATAAAATCTTTATTTAACATGTTATTAATTAAAATATAGACTAAATAAATATGAAATAGTTTATTAAATATTTATAAAATATTTAAATTATTTAAATAATTGTTATAAATATTTTGTAAATCTTTATACATATTGTGAGTTGTTTGAAAATAAAAAAATGATTTTTATTGTCCTTAGGTATGCTATACTTGTCGTACAGAAAAAAAAGGTTTAAGAATAACAAAAATAGTTACCTGTGCATATGATTTTTTTTAGATGTTTATTTGTTTTCAGTTGCCTGATAAAGTGGACGACACGCGTGAAATACTAGACGGTCAGAACATATATATTCTTAAAGATTGAAAAGAAACCGAATCATCGGTTCTGGACTCAACGTAAAGTTTCACATGCAGTATCATATGATGCAGAATCTACTTGCCACGTTCGTCCAACCGTTTTTTCGTCCCGAACGTGTCCAGCCGCTCTTTTCCGGGAAAAGGATGCACTTTGGATCCTCTCTAGAGATCGCGATAAATAAATATTATATGTGATACTCGAGAGAATCCCAATGAAAAATCTGATCCACATTTATATAAGTAATCTATTAATAAAATGAATATTAAATTTAAAAAATATTTTAATCCGCATGTAAGAAACATGAATATGTGGTTCAGCATTACTACGAATAGAACAACTCGTTATAGATTGGAATTTCATCATTTATCTACTAATCATTTATCTACTAATTAGATTTTGTCTTCAACTTGATTAGCTGCTCAACAGCAAATTCCAGCCTGCGTCCGCAGTGCATAGTGTGTATAAGGAGCTTTATTAGTATTTGCATTGTGTACAAGCAGAAATACACATGAACTCTACTGGTAAGAAAAACAAGAAAAAAATAAATTTATTTATTTTTTCTTTTAAGTAATGATTATTTTTGTATTTATCTTAAATTTTAGAAAAAAAGTTTAGAAAAAGTTATTATCAATTACACAAAAAAGATTTATATTTTTTGAAAGAATAAATTATAAAATTTTATTGAAGAAAGTTAAAATAATAAACAAATCGAATTTTTGTTTTAACTTAATATTTTTCATTGAAGTATTTAATTATTAAAATTCAGAATATATTTTGTATAAATTTCCCATACAGCACAAAGCTTGCAGCAACATTGTTGCAATGTTGTAGCAATGTTACATCATTGCAGCAATATTGTAACAATATTTTTGCAAGCTTCTGTGCTGTATGGATTTGATGCCTATGACAAACTGATGATAGATTTGCAGATATATGAACTAATAAAATATCTGAAATANGTCTATCTTATATGTCTATGGTTATAATCTACATGTATAACTGGATGATGCAAAAATATAGAGGAGAAGAGGTATTTTGGCTACTGTCGACAATATGGCTACCCCTATTATCTCCATTATTAGGTGACGTATACTAACAATTGCTTATGGAGTTATTCGTTTAGTAGCCCGCCGTTTTTTAGTGATGCCAATAATAACTGACAATTATTATAAGGCATTTTTACTTTTGAGCACTTCTAAACTTTTTCAAGATAGAGGAGAAGAGGGTAATATGGCACCCATTTTCATTTTATTGAATAACTTTGTTTTCAATAGAAAATTAACATTTTCTATTGAAACTTGAACGATTACATTCGTCAAAGTGTTGTTTGACAGATTCTAGACTCAAAGTAATGAAATATTCATTATTTAGGACGTGATTTATAAAAATCTAATGCACTGCATAATCGGTGGAAGAAAAAAAGTGCTTGTAATATGGCTATCCATAAAAATAATTTAAAAAATTACTTTAGTTTGAAAGAAACACAGTATCTTGTTACAAAATTATATATTTTTAATTTTTCATTGTTCAGAATTTTCCTGATTTAAAATTTTCCGGCGTTTAGAAACTTTAGAAATATTATTGGAAATTTCATTAGAAATATTATTTTATCCTTGTTTAACATTAAACAACAAGCATAAAATGATATTCGACGATCGTGATCTCTAATGTTTCTAACACCGTCCTTTAGAATGACAATCGATTTATCGAAGAAATATTTTGATATAAAAGTTTCGCTAAAAAAACCATATTAACAAAATTCCATGTTATTGTTTTAACTTTGTATAACTCGAAATTAAAGGTTAAAAAAAAAGTGTACCTTGAAAAAGTTTAGAAGTGCTCAAAAGTTAAAATGCTTTATAAAAATTGTCAGTTATTATGTGTTGGTATATTAGCATCATTAAAAAACGATGGGCTATTAAACGAATATCTCTATAAACAATTGTTAGAATACGTCACCTAATAATGGAGATAATAGGGGTAGCCATATTGTCGACAGTAGCCGTAATATCCTCTTCTCCTCTACACTTTTTATTAACCTTTAATTACACATACTTCCTCATTATTCTTAAACTTGAGTGTATTATACTAATGTACATACACTAGAGTTTTTTTTTGTTATTTAACATTTTATTCGGCTGTAAACTTTTTGAGTTATATAAAGTTAAAACAATAACATGGAATTTTGTTAATACGGTTTTTTAAGCGAAATTTTTATATCGAAATATTTCTTCGATAAATTGAGTGTCATTCTAGAGGGCGGTGTTTAGAAACATTAGTGACATCATTTTATGCTTGTTTAATGTTAAACAAGAATAAAATAATATTTCTAATGAAATTTCCAATGATATTTCTAAAGTTTCTGAGCGCAGGAAAATTCTAAATCAGGGAAATTCGAAGCAATGGAAAATTATAAATATATAATTTTGTAACAAGGTACTGTTTCTTTTAAACTAAAGTAATTTTTTAAAATTATTTTTATGGATAGTCATATTACAACCACTTTTTTTATTCTACCGATTATGCAGTGCATTAGATTTTTATAAATCACGTCCTAAATAATAAATATTTCTTTACTTTGAGTCTAGAATTTGTCAAACAACACTTTGACGAGTGTAATCGTTTCAATAGAAAATGTTATAAACAAAGTTATTCAATAAAATGAAAATGGGTGCCATATTACCCTCTTCTCCTCTAATATTTACTTAATCCTTTATTGAAATGGATCTTATTTGGCATAAGAAAAATTTTCTGAATTTTTATTAAATAAAAGTTTAAATATTTGAATTAAAACATTTAAAAAATACTTGGTAATGCAATAGAGATGTTGAAAGAAATAAATTTTTCCATATTTTTTATAAGTTTAGAACAGTAAAAAAATTAGGCTGGACATAAAAGACTTAGATTGCAGATGATGAGTTAATTTAAATAATTTACAGTATGTTTTTTTTCTATGTGTACTTCATAGTTATGAAATAAACGCCTCTCTTTCTTTTACATATCTTTTTTGAAACATTGTCGCATTCGAAATGAAAGCATCACGTAATACTTCATAAAAGACGATCGTGATCTCAAGCTGGACAAGATAGCTCTGTGTGCGCACGATCCACAGAAAGGACAAACCGCATTTCGCCCTAAGCAAACAGCCACGGGGTCGACGATGTGCATTATGCAACCTGATGTAACCGCGCGCTGTGGATCTTTCCATCTAGTTTTTGCTGCCCCTTTTCCTCAACAGCATCTTAATACTTCCACCCAGCGAAATTGCGGATATCCGCTTCCGTATCTCGCTCCGTTTATTTACCTTAAGCTGAAAATCTATTGCTGCTATTGTTTCTGAAATCGACTGTTCGTTGAATCGTTTACTGGAATACCGATTCGCATTCCGTAACATGTTCGAGACACATCCGTTCGATGGGTGACTAAATATCAGCAAAAGAGCTGCCGTACACACGAGGATCAGCAGGAAATGGCCCCTTGTCGAGCGTGAGCTCGTTAGCGAGAAGTGTGACGATATTTACTTATATTTCTAAATAAGTCGGTGTTTCTATTGAGTAACACGTGCCGCCGAATGACACGTGTTATATATAATTTATGTCGAGTGGGTAATAAAATTGTAATTAGGCACTATCACATTCCTGTAGAGTATACATATTTATATTTCATCATTTATATCTCATAATTATTACGGAAAAATACAATGTATAAATTTATTTTATTTTTGATATCTACACTAAGAGAATTTTCTCTTGAAATTTATTTTCCAAATCATGGTAATTACGGGCCGACATGGACTTTGAAGAATATTGCTATAATTTTAATAAAATTTTTATATAATTTTAATAAAATTTAACGAAATTTTATTAAAAGCATAGTAAATCTTCGAATTCCATACTGTCCTACGACTATTATTTTAAGGATAAATTTGGAGAGAAAATTCTCTTCGTGTACGCTTATGCATAGGGTAAAGTCGCCTATTATGGGATAGGTTCCTAATATGAGGTAGCGAAGTTTCTGCTACATTATTAAACGCATGTGGTTGGTATCATCATAAACTTAGTACTCTTGGGGTGAAATCTATTTAGTAGAAAATTCATTATTAGATCACGCGTGCAGTCGTTAAAAAAAATTTTTTTTAATTGGATGTTGTCAAAATTTATTAAAACAAGTCTTTAATCCTTGTTTATTATAAAATAAACAAATACTTGATGAGAAATTCTACATACAGTGATAGAGTAAAGTCGTATTAATAGAAAAATACGGGATGTAATGATTTGTTTAATTATAAATATTAGATTTAATCATCATGAATCCGCAAAGCGTGGAACTCATAAATAAAACACTCAAAAATCCCCATTTATTATTGCATATTCTGACTTCGAGAACTTTCCAAAATGCTATAATAAAGTTTTACATTGAGAACTTTTGAATTATGAGGAAAGTTATGGCCTTCAGCATTAGCACTAAGCCTTTAAAATATCTCGAAGAGAATAGATTTTGGAGAAAAATGTTACGTACAAAAGTTTTTGAGTAACGAAAGAGCTATTTGATTGGTCAACTCGATTTTGAGTCTGAAGCCTAATTTGAATCTAGTAAGGTCTAGGTCGATAAGACCCATTTCATATAAATAAAAAAACCTTTGTATCTCATATTAGGAACCCTTTTTTGAATTAGCAAAATCGGCAGATTTGATAAAAAATTTCATGTACAACAAAGTATAACTATTATCGATTGCTAACTTTTGGCGATGAAACTTAAATGTATTTACTATAATTTGGATATAAAAATAGGAGTTAATGGTATAAATTAAATAAATTATAAGTATTTAAAAAAAGGTATTTCATAATAGGCAACTTTACCCTATACACATGTTTGACTTCTGTTGAAGTTGAGAAATATTGATGCAGTGATCTGATCAATGTGATTGATAAACACATTCATTAATTAAGCCTTTCAATCCGTTTGTTTGAGTAGTGAGCTGTGAGCTACAATCGAAAGGCATGCCTAACACGCATTTATTTAATTACGATATTTAGAAGCGTAATGAGCGGACCATGACGGCGTATCTAATTACTGTGTCATGTACCTAATGCTAATAAAGAGCACAAAACACAAAACTAATTTAATCCCGTATATGATAAAAAAAATATATATATATTTATATATTTATTACTACTTACTTTTTTAAATATTAATATAAGTAGCTAAACAAGGCCGGTTCTGGACCATTATGTGTTAGTGAGTATACGTATATAGTGTGTGTGTGTGTGTGTGTGTGTGTGTGTGTGTGTGTGACGTCACGAGGGTGGGGGAGCCGCTGCTCTCTCTTTTACTCCCATGACGTCACTCATACACACATACACACATATACGTATACTCATTAACACATAGTGGTCCAGAACCGGCTTTGTTTAGCTACTAATATAAATATTTTATACACAGAAAATAGTATCATTATTAAATGGTTTGTAAGTGAAGTGAAAATAATCATCACCATAAGATCATTTCGTCATAAGTTATTTCACTATAAGTTATAATATTCGACATGACTAAATAAATTATCGTTAAATAAATTTGGACAAATTAACCAGAAAAGAATGACTCACCTAATAGGTCCCGGACGACGATTGTAGCTCAATAAAATAAAATGAAATAAAATAAAATAAAATAAAATAAACTTTTACAAATTATGTAACAATGACACTATTTTCTGAAAATTTTAAATCGGAAGAATATTCAATTGGAATGTTCTGAAATTGTTATTAAAAATGACTCAAAGTGAGTTGAACGTTTAGCTAATTAATTCAAATAAAGTTTTTTAAAATAAAATAACTTGTGCTCAAATAAATATGTTGTTTATTTTTTATAAATAACGTGTACTATCAGGTTAATATAGATCCTGTTTACTTTAAATTAAGCAATACAACAATAGAAATAGATTGATTAGATAGGAATTATCTTTTACTACACGATAATTAAAAAATTACAAAAAGTTATTTAATTTATTAATTAGTTATTTAATTTAAATTTAAGATTTTTATACTTAACAGTGAAAATTCACTCACCATTCCTATCTTTAGCGTTTTTTCATACAAAAGAAATAAAAAATGAGACCTGTTTCTAAAAAATGAGGACCAATCAGTAAGAGGAAAAAGGTTTCGTTTAACTACGGAATTTTTGTAGGACGAAACATTTTTGACATATTCGAGATATGCCTATTAGGACATACTTAAGTATTTATATTGCCTCACCCTTCCATTTTACGATTGTGTTCTGAATAAAGATGTTCCATTTAAGTGCTTTTGACAAGCAAAAGTGATAATAGTATGATTACATACAATTCGACAAAGATTCACAGCCATATATCTTTTGGGTTTGCGATATGGTACATCCTATCACATAGGACTACAACACATTTAGGACAGTAAAGTACATCATGAGTTTTAAATTTGCATAGAAAAATTTAAACAGGCTGTTTTCGTAATTAAATTTTATATTTGTATTATAGTTATATTTATAATTATTTTTATAGTGATTTTGATAGTTATTTTTATATACTTTTATAGTTAATATTAATTTTTACTTCACAGCTGATTATTAATAATATTAGTAATTATTATCATTAGAGTTATTAATTTTAATACTTTTACACTGGAAAAATTTTATGCGTTTCTTGATATAGAATCTAATTATGGAAACAATGAAAATTCGCAGAAAACAGGCTGAAATTATGAAGGAATTATGACAGCCAATGCAAATTATTAATTAAAAATTCAACGATGTACATATTTCTCAATCTGGCATTAACCTTGTTTTACTCGCGTTTCTTGTCATAATTACTCGCGTGGGGTGTTTCTACCCCAATGTTGTACATATATCAATTTTTATTGTTTTTTTTACAATTAAATAAATAAAAATTGACACTATTCTATACATCCGTAATGTTTGGTATACCCCGCGTACTTTTGTATTGCTTTTTATTAAGGACATGCACGTATAAGTAATATCCGTTTTCTCGTACAAATTATTTGGCGCAATGATCGATTCATAATGAACAATCGAAAGATAGAAAAAACATTTGGTTGGTAAAACAATTTTAATCGGAAAACGTAACGAATTTAATAACGTAGGCTAGGAAGTCCTGAACACTCCGCGCGAGTAAAGCAGAGTTAATAAGCATTTCGATCTCACCATTGCATCGAGTCATCTTTGTTTATTTTTGTTAATGTTTAATCATAATTAGACTTACAAAGATTAATTGACTTTCAATTTTTAATTAACTATAAAAAAGTTTTTTAAGTAATAAAAATCATATATTTAATGTATACACAAGAGAATCAAACATTATATATGATTTTAATTAAATATGGAAAATATTAATCTATGTAATGATTATCACAATTACCCTATAAAATATGAGGTTACTGTGATATGTAACAAAGAAAAATAAAACTGAAGACTTATCCTTATTTAATTAAAATGTCAAAATTGTTCATGTAATTACATGTCTGCATTATTACAAAAATATGTAAAAAATAATTAATAATATATTATTGTGTTAGGTTATTCCTAAAAGATATCTCCTATCGATTGATTAAAGTTCTGACATATTAATTGCCATTGCGTCAAACATAGATTAAATAGGTATTTTCAGTTGCCACACTTATTCTACTTTTATTATAGAATGTTTGTGATTGTTGTTTAAAATTTTAAAAAGAAGTATTAAAATAACTTTAACAAATTATTAATTAACCCCTGGCGACTAGACTAGTAAGAGTAGCCAAAAAATAACAATTGCGAATAGGATCAGAACATAAAAAATTTTTTACATTAGAGCACATTGCAAAAATTACTTATTAACAATTAATTTTACAATTAATTGTTATAAACAAATAATTAAACATTGTTATAAACAATTTATTAAAAATTTATTGTAGAAGAAAACTGATTATTCCAATCAATTCTACAGGAAAAATTTATAAAGAAAACATGTATAACTTTCTCTTAAATCATTGTTCGTTTATGCAAATAAATAACGTGTTTGTAATAATGATTTGCAAAATTGATTTTTTAATGTATTCATTATGTTACAAATATCTTTTATGCTCCTCTTTTCAATTGTTGTTTTTTACCTTGTTGATAATCATAAAAACGAGTTTCAATAATTTATATTGTTTATTGTACATTTTTCATATTGTATTATTATTTTCTTGCATAAAATGTTATATACATTTTCTTAATCATTTTTTTGTAAAATCTCTTGGTGTAATATATGTATTTTTCCTTTATAATCCATTTTTAATAATTTGTTTATACCAATCAATTACAAAATTAATTTTTGCAATGTGTTTTTATGTTAAAAATGTTTTTTTCAAACAGTTCTATTTCTAATGATTATTTTTTATCTAACTTTACTGATGTAGACGTTAACTCACTTTTATGATTTAAAAAAAAAAATTTATTTAGAAACTAGTATTGAGCATTAAAATTGTTACTGAAAAACAAACTTTGAACACAAGATTTGCATACAAATTTTTATAATCCAAGTTTTTGATATCAAAAACTTTATTTTTAAGAAAAATTTTATTCGTAGTTTTTACAATTTTCATGAAATTTTCTTTTTTTTTATACATTGAAACATTACTATTTATGTGTTTGATCAAAATAATCAGAATATTATTTTTTATTCAAATATATCATATTACTCTTGTCGATCGTAATTCAAAATTGAAAATGCACAAAGGTGCGATAAAGCTTATGTGATAAAGAACATAACATAAGAAGCTTATGCGATAAAGAACATAAAATAAAAAGCGACGTGAAAACCCTGGGCGTAAAAAAAAAAATAAAGTTTAATTCGCACAGAGTAAAGACTGTTTTATGCATACAATTTTTGCATATTTCCCGATTAAAATTATATTATTCGATTATCTCTATGCACTTGTACTAAAATTTTTGCATATTTCTTGATTAAAATTATATCATTCGATTATTTCGATGCTTTAACGTATCATGGGTTTTCATGAAAGTAATTTCATAGAAATAGGAAAAAGAATTCGATTTTGATATCCCATTGCCATTAATGGCGGCACGTGCCGCAATGATGAGAGAGGATTAGATAGAACGGTGAGAGTAAAGATATAATGTGACAGGTTATGAAAGAAATGGGGTAAAAGAAAGACAGAAGGAGAGAGGATAATCATAAGAGAGAGGCAGCTGGGTTAACCTTCACCTGTCCTCTTAACTCTGATGCGATATCAATGACGTCTCTCGATTCCAAAGTATTGTTGATAAACCGAGATCTACCTAACGAAGGTCTTGCGGGGCTAACAAATACCACAAGTTTATGGTAATCTTATCGCATTATTGATTCCTTTCTAGTGTTGAATCTTTTGTATTGTATTGCACTTTTGATAAAATTCCCAGACGATTTCTATTCCAAGGGAAGTTGTGTTTCCCCTTTTCTTTTACAAGGCTATTGTAGCGATAATGCGGTTTTTTCGTGGCTATCTGTACCCAGATAACTAAATCTGTTGAAAACAGATTTTGTAAAATCTTCCTAGCAATCTTGTTGGCAAGAAGGATACATATTTGATACAGAATTTGACTCATCAGATGATAGTAACAAAATGCTAGCAGATATGTAATAAAATATGTTGACATAATTTGACAGAAAATAACGGGCAACTGTATTCTTATAACCAGATAGCAAATTAATGTAATAAAGCAGTATTTGTGCAAAACAATTTGACAGCAGATTGGCAACGGAGAAACAAAGAATAGAGAAAATATGTCTAGCGCAGTGTTATCCTCACATTGTTAGAAGAAACGGAACAAGATTTGTGCTAAATATAATAATTGCAGAATTTCCGCTAGATGGTTTAATTTCTTATATACAAAATTTGTTTTCTATTTAAACAAAGTCTATCAAAGATGTAATCGAAGTTCGGACATGTTATACTTTTGTAATATTGTACACTTAGTGCAAGGCACGATTGTATAACGTTGCACAAAGCTTGTCCGATTTTTGTCGCGAATTTGTAATCAGATAATGCTATATAAAGTTTGCCTAGTTTTTGTTATCAATTTTACTGTCTGATCAATACTCAAAATTTTTTCACCTCTAGATAACTTTAGAATGTATTGATCCAAGGTATCTGCTAGAAAATGATAATTTCTAGTAAAATTCTAATACATTTTGTGTCGAAAGTTAGTAATACGAAGAAATTATCCATTATATACGTAACCAAAAGGTTTCAGTAAAAAAAACAAATTTTATTTAATTGACGAATATTTTTAACTGGAAGATAACTATCGGGAGATGTGAAAAAATCGAGAATATGTGTATAACATTGTTAGCAAAACACGAGCTTTTTGCTGACACATATGGCATCGAATTTGTCATCAATCTTTGAACGAGTTTGATGTTAAGTGACAATTTGCTAGCAATTTATGGCTATTTACCTAAGTGTATTTGGTCGAAATTTATCAAACCGTTCACATAACTTTATGTAATAAATTTGATGTGTTTCAAATGTAATCACCTATTTTTATAACTTATATATACTTTTAAATATACTTTATTAATGATTTTGATATTCATTATACTTATAACATATTGATCCATTTTTACAAGCAATATGTGCATTACTTGCTTCTGTAATTTTTGTGGTGATAAAATATTATGTATAAATAATTTAAAATTTTTGAAAAACAGTTATATATATTATATTATTAGTTCTTATAAAAAATTTTATTGTGCCGTACACACATTGTAGGATCAGAAAAATTTCTTATTATTTGTACTGTGTAGCAATTACCTAGTTTTATTGTATTTAAAGTAAATGTCAAAAGTAAATGTTTCGTCTTTTGTTTGCTAAATAAGATAATCCCTAACCAAATTTTGATCATTATAAGAATTTTTTAACTTGATCTGTCAATAGCAGTAAGAGTTCGAAATATTTTTATCAAATAATATTGATTTTTTTTATGAAGAATAATTTTATTCTTTAAAATAGTCACGCGAAATATTGATAAATTATTAATAATTTTTTGACATATATTCTTGGATGCATATGATAAACTCGCTTTATTCTATTATAGTTTCCGAAAAGTAGAAATAGTTCATAAAGGACCTTAACGTTTAACACAAATACCATGATGCAATATGCTGATGCACATTATATGTAAGCTGTCTATCTTTATAAAGATCTAGAATTTGCTTCGCAAACATTTTCAACTTTATATTCTGTTTTCTCAATATCTAATAATTTTATGTCGCGCTTAGGTAAAATAAATATAGATATAACAAGCAAGAGCCAATATTGAAAATACTGTGTAGACAAATTCTTTCCTGTAAGTATTCTTTAAAATAGATGGAATGACATAGAAGTCAATTATAATTCCAAAGCTTTATAAAAATGACTGAAATAAAGACTTCTTGCCTTACAAAAATACCTACACATAACAAAAATACTTACACATAACCTAAATAAATTTCACCGTTTTGCTCGCGAGGACGTTAGTTTGAGTAGTGAAAACATGTAGGCTCAATGAGTACTTATGACCCCATGTTTAAGTCGCAAATAGAAACTTTTCCGGAAAAATGAGTGATTAAAGTAGGTTATATATGTCCGAGTAGTAATAATATATACTTATATGAGTTTCTGACAAGCCATTCAACTTTCATTCAGAACATTTTTCTCTATCTTTTATAGTTTAGATTTGGTATTCGCATCGAAAGAAGAAACCTGATTTTTTTCAAAGGAGTGTTTCACTCCCTTAACGTGTTCAGTATTACGTATAAAAAAATACGTGTCTCTTATTTTTGTTTATATTTTAACATATTCAAAGCTCATTAAAATTGAAGGAGGACACTTGGTTGTGTTTCTTTGTGAAATGTAAAATCGTATATTCAGCTACGACTACAAAGTACTCGTTTAGCACTTACAAGCGTTCACAATTGCACATTTTGAAACCACACAATTCAGTACAGATTATAATTATTATTATAATGAAAAAACAAAAGACTTCAAAAAGATGACATATTAGAAACTTTCGATGCAAATTTCTCGTGAATATTATTACGTCATGTCATTTATCCATAAATTAGTGATAAGAATTAAAATATATTTAAAGTTAGGCGAAATCCGCAGGTATCCTACTTGGTCTTTCTCTTGTGAATAAAAGAGGAACGTATTAACGTGTTGTCATTTATCAACTAAAAACGAGTATTGAAAATGGGCAATCTATTTAAAAATAAAATACTCATATGCATACTCGTGTATACTCGACTTGTTCCTTCGCGATAGACTGCGCGTGCTTAAAGTGCAAGAAATGGACATAAAAACGATAAAACTAATTAACGGCACATATGAGGTATATAAGCGGAATTATTTTTGTAAAGGTTAGCAATCAATTAAATATATTTGGAAATTTAATTTGCAGTAAATAAATTAATCATTTCATTAAAATCCTTCTTTATATTCCATTTGTCTTTCTTTAATCATTCTTTTATTAGTTCTCGATATATAGTCAGTTTCTACAAAAGATTAGATACGAATAGGAAGGATACGAATGTTTTTTTACTTTCAATTCTTAAATATTTCTGTGTTTCAATTTCATTGCAACCGTACTGCTGAACTAATAAGATGCTGATAGTGATCTATATTAAATGTTAAGTATATTAAGGGTCACTTTAACCGAACTCTGATTAATCTAATCGACCGATTAATCCATTGGAATTAACCAATAGCATTTGTTTGTTATATGAAATGGCAAATGTGATTGGTTAATTCCAATGGACTAATCGGTTGATTAGGTTAATTAGAGTTGGTTGAAGTAGTCCTTAATGCAGTATACATACATACAAAGTAGTTTTAAATATCATTTACGAGGCATTTATCATGATTTTTAATTCCAGAAAATATCTAGATGCTCTTTATTTGTTTTTGGTCATTTTACTTGACTTTGTTTTCGACACAGCCCTCGCAAATGAGAGGCAACGTTTCGTGAGACGCAGCTATCATTTACCTAACGTTTTATCAATGCGTCAGCTCGCTATCGTGGGCTCCATCCATCGCCTAATTAACCACGTTATCCCGGTGACACGTGCCGGACTTCGGAGGCCGGACTGCACATCTGCGAAACTAAGACAATAGATAGCCAGTTGCAGCTGCTTGAAAAAGCGGGACGGTACGGTCGGCTTCAATGAGAGTGGGCGAGAGGGCAGATAGACGACGAATCTATTTCATTAGTTTGCACCCTTCGCCGTCCGCCAGTTAAAACGGACACTTCGATTACTTTCGACCGTTTACGTAAAATTTATGTCTGTCTCTCTACGAGCAATTTTAGGCCCTCATCCCTCCACGACCTAATCTTCGTTTCGCTCTTATTTTCGGGATACGGCACGCGCCCCGTGCAATTGTATCATGGAAACCGCATTATTTAAATCGATGAAACCGCAGTATTACAAGTAATTCTGTTTCCTGACAATATCTCTCTTAAATTAATTTTGAATAAATTGATTTGTAACTTTAACTAAAATTATCTTAAAACATATAAACTTTAATTTATTACTTTTTTTTAATTAAAAATTTATCAATATAAAAAAATATATTTTTTGATAAAAAATGTTTCTTTATTATTTCATATAATTTACAAATAAAATAATAATGCAACTTTATTATTTTAATTTTTAACTTTTTAACTATAATAGTTATTATTAGAAAGTGAAATGGCAATAACAATTCGTGAAATTATGTAATTTTAGCACGTACTGTACCGGCGCCGGCGGTGTAAGCGACGCGGGAAATTTTGTTCAGACGCGAGTGACCTCACTATATAGGGAGTAAGAGTAAATTAGCTTTGACTTTATATAATTCTAAAAAATTGAAGATATTCTTCCGGTAATTATCTCTTTTCGATAATTATCCAGAATACCCTAATCACTTCCAATTTTGACAAAATTTGTCTCATTCGATGCGTTTTTACACGAAACGAACAAATTTGCTAGAAAAAAATGTTGCTTTGCCTTGCGAAAAGCGAACGAATTTGAAACATGTGTGAATAAAATATTTTCTGTTTTAATTACACAAATTATCTGTCTTAGAACACATAATTTTTTTATATAATTTTTATGTTCTTAAGCAGAGAATTTGTGTTTTTAAAGCAGAGAATGATTATTTAATTATTAATTAATTAATTAATTATTTTAATTATTTTAATTAATTATTGAATTATTTTAATTATTTGAATTAATTATTTAATTATTTTAATTTATTGTTATTCAATTATAGACAATTTAATAGATATATTCATTTATCATTGAACTCAGGTGATGCATTACAATTAAGTGCATACATATTTCAAATTCATGCATTTTGTATGCGCATGTTTCCACGGAGCATATTCATGTCGCTACATTTCGTCGGTATGATAGGTTTCTTAAACTCAATAGTCAACTTTAACGATTAATATCTCAGTTTGCGAAACAGAGCGACACTTTCTGCCAGATTCGTTCATTTCGTGCAAAAATGCGTCAAATAAGACATAAGACTAATTTTGTCAAAATTGGAAGAGGTGGGGGTATTCTGGATAATTTCCGTCTTGTTTTCAAAGCATGATATGCGGCATTCTTGTTGGATACCTAATGTGCTCCTCCGTCTCTCCCCTCCCTCTAACCCTCCATCGAATTACGTTTTAAAACGGCGATCGTTATCGAGGCTCGATACCACTCAGGCGCCAAATTATATGGTTAATACGGTGTCCCGAAACACGGGGGCGATGTGATTGGCTCACATCCATACAAAGATTCCAATCTCTCGGCCGTAACGAGTTGCGACATGCCTCGTTGCCTCTTCACACTATCCAATCCTTTGCCACCGATCCAATATACAAGCGTGCGCGGGGGAGGATTCTCATGCACTCGTCGCTCGGAGATCCGCGCGATCTCTTTAAAAGCCATTCGGTCGTACGATCGTCTATAAACCCGGCATGCCTATGTTCATTGTGCGACAGCTTATGCTCGTCGTTCAGGCGAACTTAACTTGCGATGGATATCGGGAATTACACATAGTTGCTGCCTCTCTCTCCCTAGAAATCTGTTTATTGAATCAAAATATACACGAGAATGTACGTGCGCCTAAACTGATGATGAAAAGCACATATTGTGATACATCGAACACACATGAATAAAAGCGAAGTAATCGCGCGCGTTCGTACACGAATGTGAAATCCCTCTACACGTGGAATCCAACACCGAATCGTCGGTGTTGAGAGAGCAAAAAAAATCGTCCTTTCGTCTAACGTTTCCGGAAATCTTTTCTCCGGAACGCGTTCTCGGATCTATTTGCTCGCGGTAGCCAGCACCAACCGTGTATAGTTTCCTTATTGGACTCCACTCCCAATAGAGACGGCTCCGCTAATTCCACTGAGTCGGATTTTCACTAAGAGATAGAGATCTGCCGTGAACGCGAATGGGAGGATCTGTAAACGCAGGTCGCAGTCTCGTATTATATTGCGTCACATTCTTGCATCGTTTCGCGCGCGCAACGCTCGCCTTACCTGCTCGCTTTAGATTACGTCCAGGTCCAAGAACTACGCGATAAACGACCTAGATATCTGGATCCACTGTCGGATAATCCCCCCATCTATACGACATATTTCTATTTATCGCAAGTCGGACTTTTTCCTGGCCGGCGCGTCTCTCGTTTTGTTTTCCGCGAGGACTTTGTTTTCCGAAAATTTTGTCTTTTCGGCACGATCTCCACCGCGACCTTTTATCCGTGCAAACATCCCTGTTTGCCCGATAACCCGTGGACTGCACAAAATATCCCGAACGTGTCTTTCAGCAATGCCCTGGCGCGTAGGGTGACGCGTTTAAACTTCTCTTCGTCTGTGGGCAAATATTACATGGAAAAGCCTTTTTTGCCGGTACATCCGGGAAAGATCACGTCTCGATAAGCCTGAGGTGGCAAAGATTCACACCTATCTCGAGGTATCACTTTACGAAGCGGCCGAGTAGGATAACAGAGTACGAGATGGCGGGAATAAAATTTTCACGCAACTAGTAAACATGAGAGCGTCCTTTATAATTTATAACGATAAATATTTTAATGACAAATTCTTTAACATTTTAAGATGAAAATTCTAATATAAAAATGTTAATGTCCTACTTATAAATTATAATGGTTTTTAAATGGCAATAATTTAAAGATCACGAGAAGTAGAATTTCGTGCGTTCAGGGATGGCAAAATAGTCAGTGCTAGAACTTCTAAGAACTGATCAATGCTTCTTTGACAATAATAAAATTATTGTACAAATATACAGGATTGAGAGGATGTTACTGTAAAAAAGTAAACCTTTACTTTTTTATGATAACATCCTCAACTTTTTGTAAAAAGTAACCTCGTTATTAATTTCAAATAGTAACGATGTTCCTTTTTCATTATTTTTTGTAGTTCCATGGAAATTTATTAGATTTTAAAATTTTATTACATTATTTGATAATTAATGTAAAATGTAATGATAAATATAAATATTAAAACTTGAAATTCTCTAAGCTATTCTATATATAATAGAATAAGCTTTTCTTTTACATTAAACTTATCTAATAATTTTTTCAGTTCTTTATTTTTAATGTACTAAATTTTACAGAAATTTAGATTAAATATTTTTTTTAATATTAATGCTATTATTAAGAATGCATCTCAAGATATAAGGTATCGGAATATTTCTATCCAACGCGATTAGCGCGTGATCTATTGAATAAAAATAATATTATAGAAAATTAATGTAACGATGAAAGTATATAACGACTAAATTTGTTATAGTTGCTAGGAAAATGTAAATCTATGCTCCGCTTAGGCGCTGACAAGCGTATGGCACGTGAAGAAGAAGAAAAATGTGTCGGTACCATCACAGACAGAAAAAAATAATGAATGTTGCCGAAAAAAAGTAACGAAAATTACAAATAACGCGTACCTTCTCAACCTTGTAAGTTTGCAGTAAAAAACTCTGAGCTTCTAAGATATTATTACGATTTTTAAGAAAAAGTGTAGTTTGATATGTATATTAACATTTACTCGCCATCGTAATTTGTTGTTCTTCACTCTGCATCGTAGGGTCACTTGCGTTTTACGCTTCTATTAAAGGATACATCTTAATGAGATGGTTTTCAACCATAATTTTATTTAGTTTCAATTTTCTATTATAATATACGATTAAAAAGTGAAATGGCAATAACAATTGGTGCAATTATGTAATTTTGGCAAATATGTAAACAAAGTTTCTGCAAATGCAGGATAATTTTTAAAAAACCGTAATTTTCTTAAAAATTATAACAGAAAAATGATTAAAAAAGTAATTGAAGTTAAATAATCATATTTTTATCAAAAATATGTTTATTTGGTTTGGATTTATAATTTAATATTAATTTTGCCACATGAATAATGCTTATTTTATTGATATAAAATTAGTGGCTAATATGGGATTTTTAATAAAGATAAACTTTAGTTCTGTGATTTTAATAAATTTTAATATAAATTTAGTGTTAAAAGTAAAAATTATATCTTTATACTTCTATATTTGTTTAAACTATATATATAGGGGAGACCAGGGCTATTCATTAGGTGGGGTAATTCGTAAAAATGGAAATATCTTTGTATGGGTATATGTTAAAAATTTACTTTAAATACTGTAAATGCGTCCTAATGTAACGACGTTGTTAATAAAGTTTCGTTGGCGACGACGTCACATTGAAGTCGTAGCAGTAAAAAATGTGCGACAGTCGAAGTAATTTCTGACAGTCAGCATTTCTTCAAAATTTAAATAAGATAAATAAG
>QKQZ01000944.1:0-28633 GCA_003595255.1 Solenopsis fugax | reverse complement strand
TATTAATTATCATTAAATATCACAAGAAATGATTTATGTCAGGAATTTAATAATCTGAAATAGCTATATTCGGCAGTAAATCATTTATTGTATAAAAAGNTTTGAATGGGCTTCAACATTTCCAGTTATATTTATTATAATAATATTATAATAATTATAATTATTATATTAATTATCATTAAATATCACAAGAAATGATTTATGTCAGGAATTTAATAATCTGAAATAGCTATATTCGGCAGTAAATCATTTATTGTATAAAAAACAAAGAAAAGAATATATTAATGTGTTTAATACTATTTTTCTATTATTATGTAATTATTACACTTTGTATATCATGACGGGAATTTTGATAATATTAGCCATAAAATAGATGAGTATTTTTTAAATTGTAATATGTATAAAAAAATCAAGAAATTTCAAGAAATTCAAGATTCTAGAATTCAAGACAAGAAATGCTCTTCAAGACAAGAAATCTTGTCTTGATGAAACACTAATCTTACTAAATAAATAATTTTTTTAATCTTATGATTGTATGTATCACAACATTTTTTCAGTTAAGGTTCAAACAGTTTTCTTTGAAACAAGCTTTTGTTAAACTGAATCGCTTAATGTTTATCAAAGTAAACACTAAACCTGAAAAGATTAAATATTTGTCTTAAGATCCAACCAATTATAGAGCCATATAAGCATCTTAAGATATTAACTTGAACGGTCTTGATAAGATTTGATTATGAATACCGGCTTGTGAATCCGATCTATATGTTATCTTTAAGCTATTCCTTCTTCCTTTCCATTCTTATTTGAACAGAATAATCATAAATACTTAATAGTGTTGTTTTTCTGTTCTTATGTTTTATTGTAAATTGCTAACATTCGCTTTGTTTATTTTATGAAATAGAAACACTCTAATCTTTTTACGAAGACATGCGTAGTCACACAGCTCCCTATCTTGAACCAGATTTAGTTTCCCTTTTTGCAATTTTATGTGAAGTCTCTTTGCGAGATCAAACGTTTGCAATATAGCGATTCTTGACCCAAGATTTTCACGCTTTGCTAATTGATTGAACTGAAAAACGTGGTTTTGTAATAATAGAATGTGTTTCTAAGAATTTAATGGAGTCACTAGTTCCAGACAACATGCATGTCTAAAAGACATTTTATAGACGTGCATATCTAAAAGACTTTTTATGATATTGGAAAATCTTTTTGGAAAACTGTAAATAATGTTCTCGTTTTAAAAATAATTTAAGTTAATTGGAGATATTCGACCGTTAATGTAATACATACAAATTGAAATAAGAACGTCTTCTCAAGCTGGATCTTAGTGCATTTTATAAATTTTATTTGTGTGATTTTTATATACNAACGCAGCTATAAGTTGAACTTGAACAGGTAATATCACATTTATTAAATTAGAAATAATTTAATAATTAGCGATGCTAACTTGCATCTTGATATTAGATCCCTTATCCCTCCTGAAAAAAACTGTAAAGAATTTATTGTGAAAAATGGCTGAGGTGATATTTTTCGCAATAAATTCTTTATAGTTATTTCAGGGGGGATAAGGGGTCTAACATCAAAATGCAAGTTAGCATCGCTAATTATTAAATTATTTCTAATTTAATAAATGTGATATTACCTGTACATGTTCAACTTATAGCTGCGTTATGACCGGAAAAGTAATTCGGCGCGTAGTCGGTTGAATTTGAAAAAAGGTATATAAAAATCACATAAGTAAAATTTATAAAAAACTAAGATCCAGCTTGATCGTAGAAGGCGTTCTTATTTCAATTTAAGTTAAACTACTCAAATAAGTATTTAATTTTAAGATATCAAAATGTTTTGTTTCTGTTTCTATTTTTTAAATACTTAAAATGTTTTCGTTTTAAACGGTGTTTAAATTTTAAATACTAAAATATTTAAAGTCTGTTAAAGATTACAATTTTATACGTTTTAGACTTTTAAATCTATCTCGTTTAAAACAAAAACATTTTTAAGTGTTTAAAAAATGGAGACGGAAATAAAACATTTTAATATTTTAAAATTAAACACTTCTTTTTTGAGTGAAGCCATGATAATTTCAATAACTTTAACAATTCATGACGACAGCTTCAAGCATTTTAATAATTCGATTCATACCTGACTGTAATGAATAAATGTCTAAATAAATATCAAGTTTTACATATATTAATAATTCATAAATAATGCGTACTGAAGAGGACTCAAATCAGGATTGAAATGCATGCGAATTGAATTCTATGCACTCTAAAAAAGAAGTATTTAACCCTTTGTACATGACAAAACACATATATGTCCTTCGAAAGTTTGTATTTTGTACAAAAATAAGCGGCTTCTTTGTGGGCTCATTTTAAATGTGAAGAATGGGACTCTTCATAAAAGATCTCATAAAATGAAGGCCATAAAGGTGAAAAATTGTTCTACAAAAATTAAAATAACGAGTTCTTTCTGGGCTCATTTTGAACGACAATATGAGTTTTTCCTTAAAAACATAATAATTTTGAAATTCTGAAACCTATAAAATATGTGACAAACTAAGACATCCGATACGCCACGTAGAAATGTAACGTAATTCTTGAAATAATGATATATTTCTAAGCTGTCAAAAATCTGTCACGATAATTTTGACAGGCTGAAAAATGTATTTCAAAAATCAATATAAATAATATTTTTAAGGGAAAACTAAAAAATGTAGCTAAACGTAGCAAATAATTAATCGCATGATATTTCTCGCTTTTGACGTCATATAAACGATATAATACCGCGAGAGAGTTGAGTTTTAAAGCGCTAAAACTGAATAAATCTTTAACAGCTTTAATTTGAAGACCGTTTAAAACTAAAACGTTTTTAAGTATTTAAAAAACGGAGGCAGAAATTTAAAATCTAGAAATAAAAACTTCTTTTTTAAATGTGTATTTAATTATTGTTAAATACACGCAATAATTTACGCATCATTAGCTGCATCGATTCTGATTTTCTACCTTTTAAGTCAAAAGATTTTTATATTTTTGTAAAATATTCTCCCAATTGGGACAACGTGCGATTTTATTTACGTGCAGAACGATTACTGCATTAAGTTTCGACAAACTAGATTTTCGGTAAATTTTGTCATATTACATAAAAAAAATTAAAAATTAATTACATCAATAATTACTGTCTCATATATAAATAAGAATATAAAATCTTTATAGAAATTGATTATCTTAAACAAACTTATACTTGCATACATGAAGAAATTGTGTAAAATTTCATTAAGAAAAATAAATTCATCTTTATTCAATAACAATTTTCATGAATTGAAAAAGAAAAAAAATATTGGATAAGAGATAACAGTATTTTTAAACCAAGTATTATACTTTATTAATATTATTATTATTATCGAAATAATCATATTGTGCTCTTTAATTAATTATTACAATATTAAAATAAAAATGTATGAACTATTTCTTTGAAATTTATGATTAATAAACTCTTTAAAGAAGATTTTATATTCTTGCTTATACTTATTACATAATAATTGTTGATTTGATACTAATTTTTTCTATATAGAAAACAATTCTTAATAAATATATCTTATCTATTTCTTAACGTACAATTCTGTTACAAAGAGCCACGGATCACTTTTGTATTTTTTTACTTTCTGTCGCACCATCTTTCTTCGGGCCGCGCATCTCGTTTGCATCCACATGCTTGTGGCACAGTCGACAGGACGCCGGATCGCATTCGCGCGTCAATCAGCTTAAAGTCAATGCGTGTTACCCCAGGCTACGAGTTTTACCCTCTTTTTGCCGTTCGCAAAGAATGTCAATTTCGCTTTTTCGATTTCTTATACGCGCACGCCGCCACAGGGTGAAGAGGTCACTCCGACCGAACTCGTTTCTAGCACAGCGATGGCGAGGCGCGAGGGTTGCCTTCACCCTTATTCGCGACCCGTATTCAAAACGTCCCTCTTTTTCGGTCGACAGCCACGACGCGCGTGAATGTCGATGAGACTGTCGACTCGATCGTTTCAGCAAGACGTTCGTTGACAATGATGTGCGGGTCTCTCGCGAATGTATGCTCTCAATGAACGAGAAATAAACGAGAGCCTTTACTTTTACTCTCGTCACCGTTCTCCTTCGGCGGATACCCGTTCGCATCTGCTTCGGCAGCCGTAAAAACTTCAGGAGTCGAACGCATCGAGATTTTCCCTTTTCCGACATTTGACTCGCCTTTCGAGCAGATTCGACGTTTTTTTACTCGCAGAAAACGATTTGCTGCTTAACGCACGACGTCGTGCAAGAAGCCTAGAGTCACCAGTCAATGAACAAATAAAAACAGTTTAATACATGATAATTAGAATTTCAAGTAAAAAATTTATTTTAATAAAATTTGTACGAAAATTGGATCTAAAAAATATCAATTAATTTGCAATAGGGTAAAGTTGCCTATTATGAGATATTTTTTAAAGGCTTATAATTTACTTAATTTATACCATTAACTCCTATTTTTATATCCAAATTATAGTAAATTATAACAATTTTCATGAGTTGAAAAAGAAAAAAAATATTGGATAAGAGATAACAGTACTTTTAAACCAAGTATTATACTTTTTTAATATTATTATTATTATCGAAATAATCATATTGTGCTCTTTAAATAATTATTACAATATTGAAATAAAAATGTATGAACTATTTCTTTGAAATTTATGATTAATAAAAGCTTTTTAAAGAAGATTTTATATTCTTGCTTATCACACAATAATTGTTGATTTGATATTAATTTTTTGTATAGAAAACAATTTTTAATAAATATTTAAGTTTAATCGCCAAAAGTTAGCAATCGATAATAGTTACATTTTGTTGTATATGAAATTTTTTATCAAAATTGCCGATTTTGCTAATTCAAAAAAAGGATTCCTAATATGAGAGACAAAGGTTTTTTTTATATGAAATGGGTCTTATCGACTTGGACCTTACTAGGTTCAAATTAGGTTCCAGACTCAAAATCTAGTTGACCAATCAAATAGCTCTTTCGATACTCAAAAACTTTTGTACGTAACATTTTTCCCCAAAATCTATTCTCTTCGAGATATTTTAAAGTCTTAGTACTAATGCTGAAGGCTATAACTTTCAAGCCTCATAATTCGAAAGTCATCAATGAAAAATTTATTATAGCATTATTATACCATTTTGGAAAGTTCTCGAAGTCAGAATATGCAATAATAAATGGGGATTTTTGAGTGTCTCATATTATGAGTTCCACGCTTTGCGGTTTCACGATCATCAAATCTAATATTTATAATTAAGCAAATCATCACATTCCGTATTTTTCTATTAATACGACTTTACTTTATCACTGTATGCAGAATTTATCATCAAGTATTTGTTTATTTTACAACGCGCGCGCGTTTATTAATGTAGCAGTAACCTTGCTACCTCATATTAGGAACCTATTCCATAATGGGCGACTTTACTCTATATTATTTTAAAGTCTCATTATTTTAATATGCTTCTTAAATAGTCATTTACTAATGATTGTTCTGATGCAGCGATTCTACATTGCTCGAGCGGATAGTTTGGAACGCTTCGGAGGTACGTGCCTCTTTTTCCGAATTCTATAATCTGTCTGGTTACGACGCTACATATTATGGGCGTCATAACGTAGTAGATAGTTCCGTGAATTTATATGCACCTACCCCCCGTTACAGGTGTGCCCTTGCAAACGTTCCGCGCCCTCGTCGGATTAATAATACATCCCGAAGGGCCCACGATTTAACATCCGCGCGAGTTGTAATTGCTTCATTGTAGATCGTACAACTTAATCGATCGATGCCTCGTTACGATATATGGCCTCGCCCGAAGCACGCGAGTCGCCTGTGTGGTCTGTTCTATATCTCAGTTTCTCTCTCTGCTTTACGTCTCCCTTTATCCATCTCCAAATCCCGTACCATTGTGCCAGCTACGGACGATTCACAATTCACATTGTCGCAGATCCATCGGGAAAATGCGAGGCCGCGGGCAAAACTCAGCATGGTCGATTAAATTTTTCGCCAATTTAGATTTTCGAAAGGCGCTACGTGACTCGTCGACCAGGGTGGGCATGCTATCCCGACTTTGTTCACAATTTCAGAACTGACGCACCCACCTCTCGGTGACGTATAGTTTAGCGCGTCCTGAAAAATTTCTTAACATATAAGTAAATTGTAACAAAAGAGGATAGAGGATATTTCGTCATCAAAAAATCTCGAAATATCTTGTAATTGTGTGAATGAATTGTATCCGTTTTTTCCCAAGAAAAGATTGGGAATGTTTGTGTACTGAGAAAAAGATTAATTAAACTTTTTAACTTGATTTTTCTTTAGTTCAACTATTTATACTATATTTACAGATTTGGCCAAAAGTATTAAGCATCTTATATTCTTTAAAATATTTTTAACTCGAGAGATTTAAATACAAATTAAAATATGAATTATTCTTTGTTTCAAGAACTCTTTAAAATGTATAATTTTATATACAATGTCAATAATCAATAGGAAATAATATGAAATAGTAAAAGAATTTTAGATAAATAAAAAAAATATAGGCGTCTAATATTTTTGGCCAAGGATGTATGTAATTTAAGTTAAATATGTACAAAAAATTTCAGTGTTCGAATATTTACATACTTAACTTAATCAAATTAAAAAACTTAAACAACACAGTTAGAAATTTCTTAATGACTTTTAATTAACATGTAAAGGAAGCTTGGTTCAAGCCTGTAAATGAAAAGTAATGAATGAAAAGTAATGCAGTATGTGAATATTCATTTACTAATGTCTTGAATTTCATTAACGTTTGTATTACTTATTTGTATTATTTCATTTACGTTTGTATATTTTTTATACATATATTACTCATTCTTTGTTTCTCTCATTATTCCTTATTTATCCTATATTAACTTATTAACTCAATTTTGAATGAGAATGAAAAGACTGATATGCAATAATGGCTGAACAATAATAAAAATATTCTGTATATTTTCTCCAAAATTATTCTCCAACTTTTCGATAAGATACAATACAACAACAAAAAATCTGACATTTCTATTGTGGATATCAAAGTCAAAGACTTATAAATCGACAAAATACTGCAACTCGATAGCGTTTAGCATCAAGATCTGTTTATTTTCCGTTTTTATTAAAGAACCACTCGACTTCCTGCCGAGTGCGTTTATACAGAAAAGCGCTCTCATAAGAACGGTTAAGTTCGTTGAAATATCTGAGAATGGGATAAGGTACGTGCACGTGTCTCCTGGGCGATCCTCGGGCGCATCTTTTCGTCTTCTCCGCAGGACATTGGAAGGCAAGGCTGAAGGCACTAGGCAGGAGCACGCGGGTTAAGTCATGCGCGACAGAAGGAGAGATGCGGGAGTTACATTTATTTATACATCGAAAGAGAGAAGCACACACGCCTCGTCATTCGGGCAGCCTTTCCAGGATGCGACCACCGCGCGTCCTCTTCGCAGTTTTCTCGCATGGGCACACCTCAAGAGGGTGCCCCCGCCAGCTCTTGTCGCGACAGCGAGAGGCAGCCACTCCGCGCAGCTGCACAATCGTCGCCCACGGCGCAAGGTTCATTTAACTTCGCAAATACACAACTCTTTAACATTGTGTCGCGCTAAACGTCCCGCTGCCAGTGTCCCGCACTAATGGACACTGACAAATGGTCCCCTGAAAGAATTCCGCGCGCGCGAGATCTCTCTCTCTCTCTCTCTCTCTTTCGTGGCCTTAGCTTCTCTCTCGCTCCTCTTGCATTCGCGGAGGCGGTCCGGTCGTCGCTGCGCCGGTTGCCAACTGCATAAGAACGCGGAGAGCCACTCTCGGCGTTTTGTAAATTATTTATTCGCGACTGGCAACGGTGCCAGGCTCTCGTTGCGCATCTTGTTATTTTGCGATCGCCACGTTTCTCGAGGCGAGATAGAAATTTGGAGAGGAACGCTTTCACGTTTACATGCGTAGCCACATGTGCAGCCCTATTTATCGCTACGCCTATTAACATTTTTGCTGTGAAAGAAGACGCGGCGGGACAAGTGGGAAGTTATGTCGCGACAATGAAGCTGACGGAGATAACGCCACCGGGAATACAGATAAAGGGAGAGGAGAAATTCTTCAAGCAACTACACGATGTCAGTTCCTCCCTTCGTGTGTTCGACTCGCGCCGACTCATCCTCTTCCTTTGAGGAGTCCCAACGTCTCTCGCACACACGGTGTCTATATGTATACACACGTACGTGCAAACGGCAGCTCCACGCGAGCAGCAACAGGCTGCTGCTTTTTACCCTCCTCTTCCTCCTCCTTTTCCTCTTTTCTCCGCTGGGATCACGGCGTCGTCGTTTCTCGTTCTCTCCTCCTCCTTCTCCTCCTCCTGGCAATGGATCATTTTATTGCGCTCGTGCTCCCGGAAACAGAAACCCGATGGCCGTGGATACATGGTCGGGCTAGTCGGTTACCACGTTTTCCTCTTTTTCTCTAGTACCAATTTGGCGACGTTTTGGCCACGTTGCTTCGATCAGAACGATTTGTTGCGCGAGAGAAAGAGAGAGATCGCTGGCGACACGACCGACTTCAAACGCGCCGTGAGCGTGAGTCTTGCTCACTCGGGAAAGACGAACGGAAGAGACGGGCCAAAGAGTCAAGTGGGCCGTATGGATCATGTCGATGCACGTTTTCTCCATCTCGAAACGCTTTACTCGTTCTGTGCCGAACGTAGGAACATAGGAAAAGGCGCCGCGAAGAGAAATGAGCGAAAGAAGAGAGGGTATATTCCTTCGTGTTTATCAATATCTCTAAAATATTACAATACAAGATTCTTAAAAAGAAAATAAGGCAAATCTAAAATAAGCTTAAATAAGAAAAGTCTCTGTTTCTTCCTCAAAGGATAAAATATTTATCTAACAAAATTTTACAGTCTACGATAATCATTAAAATTTAATTATTAAACAGAATCTACGCAAGTTGTATCTACGTATGTTATGGCAGATTATATCATTATAGAAACTAGCTCTCATATAAAATTATTTGTAAATATAATTATTCAAGGAAGGTTGAGAAATTTTGATCAATTTTCGAGAAACAAGAGAACGGCTGAACTTGAATTTATGAGAAATCGTGTGTTCCTTCGAAACTTACAAAATTTTTCAAGCTAGCTTCCTTGCGCATAATTATATTTATATGTAATTTAATATGAGAGTTTTTGTAATGACATAATCTGCGATATAAACTCTATGCAGATTTTATTTAATAGTTAAATTTCAATGATTACTTTGTGGCAAATTCCACAATTTTGTTAAGTAAATATGTTATCCTTTAAAAAAGAAACAGAGCCTTTTCTTATTCTAATTTATTTTAGTATTATTTTCTTTTTAAGAAAATATCTTATTCATTGTAAATTATAGAAATATTGACTTAGAATTTTATTTCAGAATGTCAAATTATATTATATGAAATTATATATTATATGAAGCTGTAATTTATATCGTAGATATCACATCAAAGAATTAATTTCTTGGAAAAAAATTAGTATCAAATCAACAATCATTGTTTTACATAAGTAAGAATATAAAATTTTTAATAAAAGTCAACTTAAATTTTAGCAATATACATATATTTTTATATCAGTATGATAATTACTTAAAGAACACTATATGATTGTTTGATAATAATAGATAGTATTAAAAAATTTAAATCCTTGATTTGAAAACATTTCCTATCCGATATTTTTTTATTCTCTCAATGTATGAAAATTATTATTAAATTAGGATGAATAATTTTCTTGATTATGCAAAATTTAAGCAAGCTGTGTCTGTTTAGGTATACTATCAGATTCTTTAAAAAAATTTTATATTCTTATATACATTAAACGATGATTGTCGATTTGACACAAATTTTTTTTCTGTGCAGTAGTGAATACGTGAATTCGAAATCGTACTTTTCGAGCAGAACAAAAGCTGCCTTTTTCTCGCGCGTCTGGCTCGCTGAAATATAGATGTTAATATTTGTCTCCTGATTCTCACCTAAGCAGGTGTTAGGCATAAGCGTGCCATTGTCGGATTTAGAATCGCCCACGCGCCCCAAATCTCTGATCTGTAGATCTTCCGTGCAGTTGCATGCGTTCTTCGGCTCGGCATAATTTTACGTAATATTCCACTAACGCGTGTGTATCTTCGTGTCATGTACAACATTATTTAAAGCCCACGCAGAATATATATCCACAGAAAAATGATTGACATCACTTTGTCAAACCTTTTATGTTAAATAATAATAGGAGAATATAGATCGATGTAAAAATACAATTAATTAAAGATGAACCTTATTCGATCATAACTGGACTTTCGAGTTGATATTTCTTGTGCAATTTTGTACACTTTTTCAAGTTTCAAACTGCTTGTCAAACAAATTTTCGGTCTTAAAACATAATTATGAATTAAATAAGAATAGTAATATTACAATATTAAAATAATTAATTTAACACTAGAAGGATTAAGGCAGCCAATTCGGCTCCTTGTAAAATTCAAACTGCTGTACAATTTTGCTTCTACATGATATTCTTTAGTGGCTTTTCATTATTTCTTATGTTTTCAATTTTGATAAAAAAAATTTTCAATTATATGTTATAATTAACTTTTTATTTAATTGTCTACCTAGAAGGATTAGAGCCGATTTGGCTCTCCTATATTTGATGTTATATTCGTATATAATTTACGATTCTATTTACAAGTTTTATGAATTTAAATAAATAAATGAATATTTTGAAGTGTATCTATCCATTTATTCGCTTGAAAAGTGCCGTCCAAAAGTTTAGAAACACTTGCAATTTTCTCGCATCTCATGAAAATATCTCGGTGAAAAAAATCGTAGAGGAGTTTTCAACCACGCATTTTAAAGAGCAAAGAGAGGACTTTAAATCTGTGTTTGAATTTTGTTTCTACATTTTGTTCTTAAATTACATACAATTGAAAATTAATATTTTTTGCAATGTAAAATTTAATATAAAAGTATTTTAAAGTAGGCTTTCTGAACTTTAAAATACTTTTTGAAAAAAATGGATACGATAATTTTTAGTAATAATATCGAATTTTTTGTGTAAAATCTCTTATTTAATAAAATGTTTTTTAACTTTGATACTAAAGGGTTTAGAGAAAAAAGAGCAAGGAAAAAAATGTTTGTTCTAAAGCCTCAAATTCGCACAAATTTTTTCAAAATTTTTTAAAAACTTTTGACTGCCAATGATTTTGTCTATTTAATATGAAACAATAACAAAAAAAAACAATAATAAAATTAATTACAATGATGCCAAGACTGGTGAAAACTATCATTAAACATAAAGGAATGTAACTAAATTTTCGACTAAATTTAAATAATAAATTAGTGATATGATTGATGTTATGTCTTTTAATGTTTGTCGCGGAATCGAGGAGACACACGGGGACGATTGATTAAACATGAATTAATAAAAGAATGTCTTTATTCAGGATTACGTTACACAAGCAGGGCACGGTGTGATTTTACTCAACTCGGTGAGCGCAGCTGTATCAAGAGGGGGGTACGGTACGAAAGTAGTTTCGTAGGCGGACCAATAAGGCGCGGAGGATCACATCATTACATAAGAGTACGCCATCCGTTTATTGGTTGCTGTTCGATATGTAATAATTGATATCATTGATATTGAAACGTTATAAATATCTATACGTTTATTCCTTTCTATTTATTAGTTACGAAAAAATGTATTTGAAGCCAAATTGACTTTTACGGTCCTTTCAGGAGGGTCATCGAATTCGGTCGTTCTAATGTTAATAATAACGATGCTGTTATTTCGTCCCCATAAATACAACAAAGAATTGTTGCTAAAAATAACTCCTCAGCCAAGGATCGAATCTGGGAACCTCCCAATTTTTCGGGGCGGATATCTTAGTATCTTCGACCATTGAGGCGTGTGGTGATATTTAGAAAGAGGATAACAGATGCTCGTTAGCATAATTATTATTAAATTGATTATAAATTTAAAATCGTGATATTATATTATTATTCTTGTTCAATTTAGAACTGTATTTCGAGAACGAAAATTTATTCGTTGCGTAGTTTGCTAAACTTGAAAAGGTATATAAAATCACATAAGTAATATCAGTACAAAAATAGATGAGCTATGTATAAAATTCATCTTTCATATTAATTTGATATTAATTTCTCAGTGTGTTCGCGCGCGCGCGAATGTAATTAGGCACACGCTCACGCTCCTCAAATCTCCGATCCGTAGATTTTCCGTACCGTTTTTTAGTTCGGCATAATTTTACGGCAACTAATTTTCATGTTAACATATAATTATACTTTTTTAAAGTATAATTATACTTTTTCAAAGTAGGTAACACTACTTTTTCTCGTAAGTTCTAACATTTAAAACTAAAAGAATTTTTTATGCACGTATTAAAAAAAGTTATAAATTTTTAGTTCAACAGCGAATTTTGCTCATTCTGTCTAAAATTCGGGCATGTACAAAAATAAAAATGGAAAACGTGTCAAACAATTGTGAAATCGTATTCTGGAATGTCGAAAGAGTGTACCAAAATTTTTATAGATTTTTTAGAACAATCCTTCCAAAAACACTCAAGCACCAACGACCTCTTGTGTCATGAAAACAGTGGAAAACAACAATGTCCTCGGAGGGTTAATAATAGCGTTCTCTCTAAATAAATGCTGCATATAATAGTAGCCACTATTCTGTCTCAATAAATTAAATCTTAATGTCCGAAATTAAAAAGTGAGCAATTTTTTCTTTACACTTGTTATTTTCGCATTATGGAGAGAATTTTTTTAATTTTATTTTTTGCATAACTGCACATATTTTTAAATTTAAAAATTTTCTGGAAAAAAATTTTTTTATATAACTTAAGAAAAAAAAATTAAAAAACAAAGAAAGCTTCCATGATCCAATATTGAATGTTAAGTACTGTATTATTTTAAAATTATAAACTAATCACGTAAACCATATTTAAGTTATCATGGCTGTTTTGAAAAACAAACTATTTTGAGAAAAATATGCTAAAACTTTTACAATACTTTCAATATAATTTTGCATCTTATTCTTTTTAATAGACATATTTTTAAATCGGAAACACATTATACGTCTATCTCTTTAAATAAAGTTTTTACATAATGTTAAAAAATATTAATTTGCGTTGAAATCTTATAACATTTTAACATATTTTTAAAATTTAAGGCCTTTGTTTATTTTAATTGTTAAATTTCACAAATGTTAAAATTATAAGCTTAATTTAATAAAAAAAATTGCTTCTGAATCTATATATAACAGAATAAGGGTTAATCACTTTTTATTACAAATAGAACTTCTGCATCTGTCCACGCATCTGTCCCACGCATCTTCTTTACCAATAGCGCAGTTCGAAACGATTAGTCTATTCTTCAATCGAAAATGTAACTTTTATGCTACCAGGGTCGTTTTTTCGCGCGGTATTAAAAACTCCTTGAGACGATTTTCCAATAGCGGAGAGTTTTCAGCACGTGTCTTGGTCCGTGCGGCGCGCGCGAACAGGATGGCAGAAGAAAAAAAATGGTACAAAGGACTATCCAGCCGATCGTCAAATTTATATCGGCCGCGTGGATTCCGAAAATCGCTCGCCTCCCCTTTCTCCGTCATCGGGCAGATGTAGGTATGCTTCGTCGGTCAAACTTAATAATATTTATGCAACGCGTGCGTGCAGGCAGCGTTCCGCTTTTTTTCTCTTTCCGATTCTGGCCGGTGGATTTCAAGGGTCCTTTATTACGTTGCTTTTTTTCGTGGAGACGGGGCGTCCGCAGGATTAAGGTGTGCGGGATGTAGCGGGATTTCTCGGAGCCGCGGAAGATACGAGGGCGCATATACGTCCGGGATTAAGTACGTATCTCTAATACCGTTACGCAAACGTTTATACAAGCGATATAAATTGCTTGACTTCAATTACGCGAGAGAGAAGGAGAAAAGAATTAACGAACGGGACCGTCGAGTTTTAAGCTTCGGCAGTGCGAGAGCATAAAGGATTCAAAATGGCGGCTTAACTCATTAAGTCTCCTCGAACCCTTTCGTGTCTTCCCTCCTATCGCCGCGCGACCAATCGATGCGCTCTGATTTGTTTAACCCCTTCTCGTATTGCTGGCTTTTACCTATGCTTTCCAACCCTGTACGGCACCTGCCCAGAGTCGGCTGACGTAACCAGACAGGCCCACCCCTCGGATTGGTGAAAAACTTGAGAAGAGGCGTGGCTCTTTACCCTTTACCGTACGCGAAACAGTACCAGTTCCTGCATTGATCTGCCTGCACTCAATGATTTTATTTTATGTTAAGCCTAGCTTCATCTGAAACCCTTAAGACCGCAGTGAGTTTAAATTTAGCGAACAATCGTCATTGACCAATAAATATACTGTACTATAATGCTCACTGCATAGAGTGAATTTTCTCTTATAATTTGCTCTAAAAATCTTGGCAGTCGTGCACGACATGAAGAATTTTATGATATTTTAAATAAAATAATAAAAAAAATTTATAACATACAATTTTATGTTCTAAATTTTATATTATGCAACAATTTGATTAAATTTTATTAAAAGTATAGCAAAATTCTTGAAGTTTGAAGTTCAAACAACAGTTTTACTACACTATTATGATTTTAGTCAAATTTAATCAAACTATTTTATAGTATGATGATATAAAATAGATTGATTAAATTTTATTAAAATTTTACTAAAGTTATGGTAAAATTCTTCGAAATTCACGCTTTTAGTTTTCCCGCTTTGTCATTGCGTTCCTCCCATTTGAGTGAACATTTTATAGAGTTCACTGTCATTGACATGTTTATAAATTTCGTAAAATTAGTATTTGGTATAGAATCAAACGAAAGGTGTATTTATAAATGCACATCTGCTGTACACAATATGAAAATATTTGAGGACGGTCATGTTCGTGTACTTTGGCATTAGCACAGTTAACTGCTGGCGTATTTTCTGTCAAATATATATAAGTTGGACATTAAATAGCAATACGAACGACAATGCAAATATTTCGATAATCATGCACACGAGAGAGACGGACCAGCGAGATGGACAAATATTTTGGCAATCTGACAAATACGCGTGTTGAAGAATATCACACGGTCACGAAACGTCTCTTCGTGTAATTTTAAGCGAGCGACCGCCGTCTCTCATTTTCCCTGAAGATATTAACGTTTGCCAGTGAGAAGCTATGCCGTAACTACCTAAACTCGGGCGGCAGCCGGGTAAATGGTGCTTCAAAAAGTTTTTGGTATCGCGTTTACGGAGTTTAAAGCGCGCGCGCGCATGGGGGCGCATGATTAATGATATCTAGATAATCGCGACTGAGCCACTGGATCTAAGAAGGCCTTTAAAATAATCCCCATAAAATTACGCCCTAATGCCGCAACCATTAATCCTCCGTCTTATCTTCCAAGACGTAAGGCACCTACGTTGAAGCTCAACCGACCGTCGAGCTCGCGCTCGCGCAAATGCGAAAGCAGAATAGAGATTAGCGATTTAATCTAAACGCCGCGGCGATTTCCCCTCTCTCCATACTTTAAGAGTAAATCGATCAATCAATCTTTCGGCGGTCAGTCTTAACGCTTCGTTGCTTACGTACATAACCGGTCCTTTCTAGTTTCCTTCAGTACAGGTACCTCGAACCTTGCTTTATAACAACGTATCGAAGAAATCAAAATTTCATTTCGTGTTCATAAAGATATCGCATATTAAGAAGAAAAATGGTTGCACTATTTTGCTATAATTTAATTATAATTTATAATTTTTTTTGGCGTCAACTATATATATATTTATATTTATTTTAATCACGAAAATTTAAGTTATTATTATTATGTAATTAAGTTATTATTATGTAAATAGCATATAAATGTTAAAAAATATTCACTATAATAGTAATTGTGTTTATTATATAAAAATATATGTATCTTATTTTTATCATCCATGTTTTAATATTTAATTGTATTAAAAGTTGAAATTACCATGATTTGTACTGAAATTTTTTTATAATATGTAGAACTATGAAACACAAGGTTATTATTATTAACATTGCAGTAATGATAAAAATGGAGCGCCTATATTGAAAAAAATCTTTATTTTTGAAATGTTAAATATTGATATGAGAATATGTAGCATTAAACAGACATAATTTACTTACATGAATAAATTTTGTATAATTTTATCAAGAAAAAAGTTTTATTATTATACAATAATTTTCGTAACTTGAAATGAAAAAATATTGATTAGAAAAAAATAACAATACTTTAAGCCAAAAATAAGAATTTTTTAAATAATGTTCTACCTATTATCAGAATATTTAAAAACATTGTGTTTTTTAGATGACTATTATAATATTGCAATTTCATCAAAATATAATTTAATCTTCATTTAAGATTATCAAATGTTATACTTTAAAGATTAAATTATATATAAACAAGATTTTTATCGTTTTATATATGAGAGGAAATATAATTTCTTGTTTATGTGTGAGCCAAAGATTATTAAATTGAATATATTAATTGAGTTTATTAATTTGATACTAATGTTTGATACTACTTTTCCTGTAACCATAATTATTTTATCATGTAATTGTAATTACAAATACCGAATATTATTCTGTCTGTGTATGAGAACTGAGATAGAATTTCATGAATTTTCGCTTGCCATATGTTACGGTCGCATTTTATAAGATACGACGTGGTAGCCACACGGAAAAGTTCAGCAGCTTTTAAATACTACTCCATCGTGTTCTCGATGCAATCGATTTTGCGCGCGCGCGCTCTACTACGAGGGTCGGGGTCGAATCTCCAGAGCAGACTTGTGTCCCCGGTTATACCGAAGTTTTTCCCTCTCTCACTCTCCGCGCACATTTAAGCCGGCGGCGCTGCCGGAATTAATTATTTAGGGGACAGAAATGGCACCCCTGTCCACCCCCTCGATTCTCTCCGCAGCCGCTGTCTCCCCTTCTGCTGTTCTGCGTTTCCCCGAGCTTCGCGGATCGTGGCTCGAGCCTAACCCGAGGGCGAAGATATAATTATGGGCGGTGGGAGGGCTTCAAGTATTCATGTTTTCATTACGGTGCGGGTCTTCTACTTGCGCACTCCCCGCGCGAGAGGGGAGAGAGAAGAGGAATCTCTTTTCTTTAAAAATAACGCTCTTCTCCCCATCCCTCATCTCCCGCTATTCTTTTTCAGCTTAACTTCACGCTTCCTCTCACACGTTCGTATCATCGTCCGTTCAACGCACGCTACGGAATCCTTTTTCCTTATCGGCTCTTTATCTCAGTTGCCTGTAGACCAACATTACTTCTTAAAAAAAAAATCTACTTCTGGTATTCAAAACATTCCAATGCGGTTGACAGTGTTTCAGTAACGCGTTTCTTCAATGTAGAAGGTAACCTTCTATCTTGAGTACAATATTTTTCAATTGATATTTTATCTGGGAGTGATAAAGTCAAGAACTTGGCTCTCCTAAAATAGGAAGCGGACGCTTTTCTCTCGCGCCAAGGACGAACGCGCGCCACGATCCGGAACGAAGTAGGCACAGAGACTCCTCTTTGCCCCAGTGTTTTTGCTCGGTCCGTTATCTGTTCCTTTGTTCCAGCGTTCTCGCACCCTTTGTCCGGAATTCTCCCTTTTGTAACTCGCACCCTCCCCCCCGGCACATTGTCTTTCTGAAAAAGAACTTCTTCGCAAAAATGTCATCCGAATTAATCGACGGCATTTTCCTTGGTGAGAGAAGAGCTGTCCTCGATGGGAGGAGATCGGCCATTAAAAATTCCTGAATCAGTAGCCCCTTACTCCTGATTAACGGCCAATCCATCCCGAGCGATCCTTCATCGGGAATCTTCGCCGCGAATGTGGGGGAACCCTCGACAATTTATTACCGTTTCGTAATAAGCGCGTACATTATATCAAAATGAGGGAATCAACTTTTCCACAGATTAACATTTTTCTCTTTATCTATCTCATTTGATATTACATTGAGAAAAAAGTATTTGGTATTCCTGATTGCATGATTAGAAGCTTTCTTATAGTTATTACTGCTATAGATGTTAGTCATAATAACCTTATACGTATAACTGTATCTCCTTGGAAAAAATTTTATTATAAACTTTGATTATTTCAAATATTAGTATAATAAAATATCAAGACATGGATGGTACACATAAAACAAACATTTTTATACAGTAAATGTAATCGCAGTTACAGTGTATATAACTATTTTTGTTAACATTTTTTGCTTACTATTTACTTAGCTTTGCATGGTTGAAATAACTATAAATATATATTTAGCAAATTATTATATTTTTATTTTAAATTATAGTTTAATTATGGTAATTGTAACTATTTCTTTTCTCTCATGTCAGTGTATACTCTCAAGAATTTCAGGGAAATTAAAACTTTCATTATAAAGCACAAATAAATATTAATTATATTTGAAAAATGTTGACAATGTAAAATTCACAAGAACTTGAAGTACGAAATAAAGGAATACAGTTTCTCAATTCTGTGTAGTCTTTTTTAGTGCGCTATCACACTCGGAGCCTCTTAGCTCGCCATTATTCTCTCCCTTCGTCGCGTCGTCGACTTAACCATCTTTCGTTGCGGCCGCTATTAATTACGTCAGGGCGTCTTATCGATGGTCGTCAGCAACTTTCGCGGCAGGTTTTAATGGAAAAGTTTCTCCCGATGGGTACGCGAGGCCGAATAAAAATGCAACGATGCAAAATAAGTGGCCCTTTAAAATATCCGGGGTCGTTGTTAGTTTCATATCATTTCCAGGAGTTAATTGAGAAACTTGCTGATTCAGAACACGGCTTTCATCATGCCGTCCGACGTTGTGGCGATGATATAAACATTTTCTGATGAAATAAATTAATCCAAATTACTATATTTTTATCTATCAATTCAGTTTTCGATTATTAAACAGCCTTGATTACATAGCGCTCCTACACGGAATTTTCTCTGAAAATCATATTAATTGTGGAACAATATAAACTTCGAAGCATTTCACTATAATTTTAGTATTAATTAGTAGAATTTTAGTAAAATCTAACCAAACTATTTTATATTATAAAATATTTGTCATAAGTACTTAATATTTTACATTTATTATATATTTTCTAACATAAAGTATACTTAGAACTATGTATAGTTTAGTTCTAAGAAAAAATTTTCTCCGAGCATCATATCATCGTCGTAAATATAGATTCTAGCTATTCATAAATATTAATAAACTATTATTATCTTCTATTTGCGGCGGACGATCGAATGTCAAAAACCGACCGGGTATCGTGAGACGGCGAGAATTTTTTTCGTAACGAACTCGACTGAAAAGTTGGAAAGCGCGAGGTGTATTATTTCTGCGAAATGTCGTGCGCGCCGAGTTGAGCCGTGCCTTCGGCGTACGTTACGAGGAGAAAGCTGATGGTGGACGAAGAAAGTTACATGGATACTGTAACTATCGATCGAATAGTCGGTGTGGACATAAGCGCGAGGGGTAGCTTATTGGTCAGTTGTGCAGCGCGCAACCCCAACATGACACAAGGGGGTTGGCCGGAGCGATGGGGGCGATCGCAGAAGGGGGATGTAACCCCATGCCAGCCTTGAGGGACGTCCCGAGGAGGAGAGATAGAAGAAGCTTACCTCATTTTGCGAAATTATGGCTTCTGCTAGTTCGAAGGTTTCCTCTCGTTGTTCGACAGGGGCTGGCGATGTATCGTATTACTTCTTGATGAGATCGCCATCTTTCGCGAAATCGCTCTTAAGCGCGAGACATGGCGAAAGATATACGCTCCGAGAGAGAAACCCCCTCCGTATTTATATAATCTAATTTTACATTTACAGCCTTGGCTACAAGTATTTGGCACTTATATTGTTTTCATTTATTTGGAATATTTTTTTTATTCCTTATTGATTATACTGACATTGTAAATAAACTTAAAGAGTTTTTAAAGAGAGAATAATTCATATTTTAATTTTTGTTTAAATTTCTAGCTCTAATTAGAAATATTTAAAAAATATATAAGGTGTCTGATACTTTTGATCAAGGTTGTACGGAGTATGAACAATTTTATGCAAGTTTAAAATCACTTATATGTGGGTTGATCGGATTATATTTATTTACGGAAGACACGTTGCAATTGATTTCTCATTCGAGATTTCGATCCGCGAGACACGTGTATGTGTGAGAGACATGTCCTCTCGACTCTAAAATAAACTATTTACAATAACAATTTCTTCCGGAATGGCGTTCGTACATCGCGTGACAGAGAGAAAAGACAAAAGTGCAGGAAAAATATCGCTGAACAATTTTATCGATTAAGAAAATTACCGAAGGTTACCATGCGTACAGTGAATGAATAAATAAATATAAGCACGATGCCCGGGGGGGAGGGGGTGGCGGAGGCGGCAGGAGGAGGACCACCCACCAGAACATTTTATCGCGGTGTGTGCAAAAGTTTTTTCGATAAAAATTTAATGCGGGGAAATATCTCCTTTCGCGACGCCGTCGCCGTATTCCGACACAAAGCCGACTCGGAATTCATAGAATATTTCATGGCGCAGTGCCGTCCTGACGATGGACTTGTCGACGGTCTGCCGGATCTTCTCTCTCTTTCCCTCTTTCTCTATGTCTCTTTCACTTTCTCCTTTTCTCTCCCTTTGCCTTTTGCGGGAACTTCTTTGAAGTACGCGCCAAAAAACTTCGGCGACCCTCGATATAAAAGTTCGCGGGGATCGTGACCGCTGGATATCTACGGATCAAGGTATATCTCCGCGTCGCGCATTATTCCCTGCGAGGGACCAGTTCGCGAAAGGGCGAAAAGATCGATAGTCGTAGGTACCGACGCCGTCGTGGTGGCGATGGCGAACTTTTGTTTCTCGGAGAGAGGCGCAGATAAAGCACCCGGGGAATAATGGCGCGTCGTCTTCTTTCCTTCTTGTCGCAGGACCTCCCGCCCTTTTGTTCGCTCTTCAGAACCGAGAAAGGAAGAATTAATCTCCCTGGCAGTCTATCGCCGAACATTTTTTTTTTCTTTCCGGAAATATGTTATTCCGGAGTGAGAATCTTTAAATAACCAAGGAACAGCAAAAAATTGATATAAATAGCTTCAGCTATTGTGTTATATGTAGCTTTTGCTAAGCTACGAAGATTACTGTCATTTATAGTCGGAAAGGTTTCGAACAATTTTGAGGAAATATTTTCCTATTTTAGCTCTGTTTTGAAAATTAGCTTGCAATGTTATTCTCTTGGTAGTTAATGCGTTCATATAATTATGAATTAAAAACTCACAAAGCGGTTAGATATTGTAATATACTATGTGGAAAGGATTTTCTTTAGAATGTATCCTCAAAATCGTAGACCAACATGAATTTGGAAGAATTTTACTACATATACGAATTGAAATAAGAACGCCTTCTACGGTCAAGCTGGATCTTAGTGCTTTTTATAAATTTAATAAAGCACTAAGATCCAGCTTGACCGTAGAAGGCGTTCTTATTTCAATTTGTATGTATTACATTAACGGTCGAATATCTCCAATTTTACTACATATTTTGTAAAATTTATTCTATTTTATAATTTAATAAAACTTTATTAAAGTTTAATGAAACTATCTTATAAAACAGTTTGGTTAAACTTTGATTAAATTCTGAAAGAAAATTCTCTTGATGTATCAGATGTTAAATAAAAAAGATATTTCTTCAACAATAATTAATTTTTAAGTGGCGAAGTGAGAGGGTTAGCGTTAGGAGGATAATGTGAAAGTATTTACTACAGCGATGCGGCGGATTCCAATAGTTTCGAGTGGCTCCCCACGGCGCGCCGTCTAAAGTTCGTTGCTTCTACGAAAAATAATTACGCGCCGAGATGAATCGGCAATTCGCTTCTCAAACAAAGGGTGGCCGGGCGCAAACCGTGGCAACCTACTGAGCGCCCGAGACGATTTCTCTCGCCATCCACCGCGATGGCGGATTATAGTTGCAGCATCATGCTATATCCCTAAGGAAGAGGAGGAATCCGAGGATTCTCGCCGAGAGGTGGTGTTAGCTAATTTTACGCCGGTGTTTCCCTCGTGATTCGGAAGAACTCTCCTCGCTCGCTTTCTCGCGGGAAGATTAATCGGTCCTTGGTGGGCGGCGCGATGCTTCGAGCAACCTCGTTAAATCGCTCGTGCGTGCAAAGAACCCGCTGGAAAAGATTAATTGGGCCCCAAAGTTTGTTGCTTCGCTGTTGTAGCTATAATGTTAACTTCTACGATGCGTTGTGTTGTCTACTGTCCCGTTCTAATCCATCAATTCATACACTAAAAATATACATTGAAAAATGGAGTGGGTAATAGTTACCAAATGTTGAGTAAATAATGCCAATTAAATATTCGATGATTATAATAAAAATAATTTTACTCTTCTATGTATTTTTTATAAGTATTACCAAATGATTGGTTATATTATTATGTTTGGTAACACTACATATTTAGAAAAATAAAGCTATCTTTAGTATATTAATTAAATATTTAATTGACATTATTTCACTCAACATTTGGTAACCAAACTCTTTTTCAGTGTATAAATACAATTTTTAAATTATCTTGTAGCTTGGATATGTTGGTATTGTTTATCGTCTTTCAAATGCGAAGTCCTTCAATTTACTATTAATTTACTATTATTTAAGTCCGAAAATGTAAAATATTTATATACTGACAATGAGAGAAAAAATTTGATACTTTCGATTAAAATTGAATGTTAAAATAATTATAGTTAGAAGTTCCATTTTTGTAGTAATTACTGCTATAATGTCACAATTATATAAAATTAACATAAATGTGTTATACTGACAAAAATAATTGCAATTATCATAAAGTTAAATATATTTGACATAAAAAATGATTATAATGATTTAATTGTGGCAGTTGTGGATATTTAAGTCATAGTAATTTAATTACATCCATTTTTTTGTCAATGTAACACACTTTTGTTAATATTACCAACATCATTACAGTAATAACTTTCATAATAAAGTTTTTAATCATAATTATTATAACAAAATTTAATTATAGTTACAAATATTAAATACTTTCGTATTTGTTGACACTTGTAATTAAATGAACGAAGAATAACCAACTCCGCCTTTTTTAATTAAATAAAATCTGAGACAAGCTAACAACGTGATACGTAGATTTGCGCATCATATTTCTTATAATAAAGCAAGACTTACATGAGACTGTCTGCGATTTGACAGTACAAATATTTCGAAGCATTTGATTGGTCAAGCGAAGCAAGAATTTTACGAATTGATCAATCAAGGAATGCTTCGAATGTTTGCGTCAAGTGGACTGTAGCTTCAGGTGGCTTCTTAAAGCAGATTATACGATTGGGAAAAAATGACTTGACAATCATTCGGATTTTCAGTTTGAATTTTAGTTCTCCGTCTGATTTTCGATGCTCGTTTAACAACCTTGGTTATAGCGCGTAGTATTTTGTCACGCTCTGTTAAGTCTGGCCAAGATCGCGGTAAATTATAGGGGACAGCCTTACTAAGGAGTAACCTTTGCTAATTACGGCAAATGCCAAGAATAGACCACCGCCCCATTGAGGTCCCAAGAAACTTTGCCCTTAAATGTCGACTCTGTCTCCATTAATCGGTTTTGCAGATAGCAATGCGAGATTAATATTCTAAAATCTGTACAATGCATTACGAATTCATGATTCATACAATAAAAAGAAGTCATCTTTCTGATAAAGAAACAGTACTTTTATCAGGTGTTGCGTTTTTAATCAGTTAATTAGCATTTAGTAGTAAAAGCTTATGGATTCTAAAATAACATTCTCCTAAGAAATTGTCGTCTCTTCCCGTTCTCCTCCTCGTTTGCCCTTCATCCGCTTAAGATTTAACGGTGACACCCCTGCTCGTCGGTTGAGAAAGCAAAGGGAAGCGACCTCTTATTAGCGGTACCGACTAATTCCCCGGTCCGGTTAGACGAATGAGCCCGATATCGGCTCGTCCTTTCATCCCTTTTCGTGCGGTCCCTGGTTAAACGCCACCAACTTCCGGCTGGCGCCGACGACGGTCATAGCGATCGCTCCGAACGCACCGATAATTATTGCTTTTGGTATCGCGCTCCATTTTTCGTTCTTTCCCAATCTTTGTCAAATCACGAGTAGCTTCGTTCTCTAGAAGTCGCGTGGCCGGAGGTCCCGCTTCTCTTGGGACGACCGCCCGCGACGAGGTTGAAACTATTCGGCGATGTGTGTGAAATTCAATATTAGAAACTGCTGAACTTCTTCAACCCTTTGTTAACATCAGTATTGTTAAATTCATTATCAATTTTAAACAATTGTATTCTGGCATAGTTTAAGCATTACGTTTGAAGACCAAAAGTAACGATGCAGTTAAAAAAAAATTTATACAAAATCACATAAAAAGTATTATTGAGTACCTGTTATGATTTGTTGGCTTTCGTTCGATTTTAATCATATTAGACATATCACAATTTTATTAAAATTATTCTTTATTGCAATAATGAAAAATTGAAAAAATATATCATATGGAGTACATCCTATATTTTCGCAATTTTTTTCTCTACGGTTTTATATATTTTATAATTGAATAGTAATAAACGTTCTAGGAAACGTTCGTATGTTGTCGAACACAATAATATAGAAAAACGGGTCAAATTTCCGAGCACAAATAATGGATGTAGCAACAATCTTTAATTAGATCATACAATTAACAATTGAGGTACGTTTCGGCTATACTTAGCCTCCATCAGCCAAACATTAAAAATTACATGTAACATGAACAGAAGATTTAAAACGATTTCTTATGAAAAACGCGAACATATGAACGTCGGATTACGCTGTTATCGCTCTCGCATAATTACGACAGATAATCGTGGCAAACAGAGATCGCAGAAAAGTTATCATCCCTCTTTATATTAACAATAAAGATGGGATGGAGCAATTACACTGTGAGTTTCACCTTCCGTTATTTGCACTGTTATGGAATATCCACTGTGCTGTCATCAGTTTGACGGTATACGAGCACAATGATAGCTTTTTTCCGATCTCTGTTTGCCACGATTATCTGTCGTTCATATGTTCGCGTTTTTCATAAGAAATCGTTTTAAATCTTCTGTTCAAGGTACATGTCATTTTTAAAATGTTTGGCTGATGGAGGCTAAGTATAGCCGAAACGTACCTCAATTGTTAATTGTATGATCTAATTAAAGATTGTTGCTACATCCATTATTTGTGCTCGGAAATTTGACCCGTTTTTCTATATTATTTTATAATTGATTTGTACTACTTATTTCGTTACAACGTTATATGTTCGCAATTATTGTATGTTGCACTCAAAATAAAGTGTTTAATTTTAAGATATTAAAATGTTTTACTTCTATTTCCGTTTTATAAATACTTGAAATTTTTTAGTTTTAAATGGTGAAATCTTTAAACAGTTTTAAACGTTTTTAAATCTAAACATCGTTAAAACCTAAAACATTTTCAAGTATTTAAACAAAGGAGACAGAAGTAAAATATTTTAATATCTTAAGATTAAATACTTCTTGTTTGAGTTTACATGGATAAAATAAATGTGTAATTATTTTGTATTAATAAGTTATTAGCGAAAAATCATTCGAAATTGACATTTTTTTTAACAAAAAAAATTTATGCTGGAATGAAAATGATGATAAACATAATTACAAAATCTTTATATCAATGTTTTCGATATCATTGATTTTTAATTTGCACTCATAATTGAAAAATTTTATATAGCAGATTCAATATGGCCAAAAGAACTATCAAGGAAAATATTAAAGTCTGATTTTAATAAAACTTTATACATTTTTAAAAATTTAATTTCAAATTTGCAATCTAAAAACCCCAATATACTAAAATTTAGCAAAATATGTTCAATAGGAGAAATTGTGCAATAAAGGGTTAATTGCCGAAAATTAATGCTTAAAAAGAAAATAGAAAAAAGCTCAGACTTTTAGGAATATGAATTATTGCTTTTATTGTAAGTTATATTTACCAAATAAATTTGAGAAAAACAAAAAATAATTATTACTAGATTACCATTTTTATCGCAATGTTTTTCTTCTATCGAAATGTTCCGTTTGCTTTGAACAAAAATAACAGAAGTTGGTTGATGTCACTAACACTATTGACCTAATAAGACCCACGTCTTATTAGGGCAGTATACAGAAGATTCAGTCCTTTTATAGGCAAGGCACGTAGTATTAGGAGACATTATTAGAGAAACCGAAAAAAAAAGAAAAAGAAATACCAAAAATAAGAACCTAAAGGCGAAAAAAGAGGTTACGTGCCACAACCTGTTATTCGGTGGTTTGTTTTTTTTTCCTCTCATTTTTCTCGGTGGGATTTACGTTTAGAAACATAATGCACCTAATGGTCGAAAGGATTGTGACGCATTGTGTTGCGACCTGAGGTCGTACAAGGTGGCAGTGTGTACGTTATACCTGCGATTATTACGGGATCGAAAGGTCCCGTGCGCAGGGACGCGGAGAAAGGGGAGAAAAGGGTTGTGCCTCGTTGGTAGACCCCGATGCACCGTTTCGGGGTTTTACCCTTTTCAACCCTCTCTAACTGTCCGACCCCCGGTGCATCGGTAACGTGTATAACAGTGCGCCGTAACAGGTGTTACGCACCTATACACACGCGCGCATATATACGTCGGGTAGAGAGGGTTACGGATAGAGAATGGTGATCCTTTCTCGCAGGTGGGTGCCTGACCCTTTCCTCGCTTTTACCTTTCTCGTGGGAGTTTGCCGGCCCACCACGAAGCGAAGCGAACAAATGTCGTTCGCCGCGCGATACTCCGCAATTATTTCGCGGACGAGTTCCGTAATTTTGCGCCGTTTAACGAGATACCGCGGCTGTCGTGCTGGCAGTAGGCGTTTTCTGGTCTGTTGCGTTCTCAATAAGGTGGGTTAAATGAATCATTTGCCCTTTAATCTCGCCTCTGCGTATGCATTATGTGCAGCTGACATTTGTCCATGCTTTAATGTTTAATTAGATCGATGAGTGTTAAAACAGAACGGGTCACGTTTCTCAATTTTTTCAGGATTAATAATAAAAGTGTTAAACTTTGGTTATAAAGAAGAAACTAACAAAATTACTTTTAAAAATTTAAATATATGGCTTTCAGTAATACTTTTGACATATTCCTGATCCCTGAAATGCTTGTGTATTCAATGAAAAACTTAAATTTCAAATTTGCATTCGTCCCCGTTCTGCACTCGACGTTGATTAAAAATTAAAGACATAAATTTTATAGTATTTTAGTACAAATATTTTACTTCCAAAAACATAAACTAGTGGTAAATTGCAATGTAAGAAATCTCGAGAGATACTTGCTCTTAATAATGTATTGAATAAAATTCAACACTAAAGTTTTGATACTTATATTATCATATAACGTTAAGCATATTCAAATATAAAATTATCATATTCTTTAAAAAAGATTATTATTGTATAAATATGATTTCTTGTTTTCATATAAAATAATGATTATCAAATAGAATATATTAGTTTTAATTTGATACTAATGCTTGGTATTGTTTTTCTGTGTAGGACGCGAGTATGTTACGCAATAGAGCGCGTTTACTTCTTTCAGTTCCCCGCAGTGAACCTGTCGCCTGATCGTGATCGTTGCTGCGATGACTTTTATAGCACGCGGGTCGCTGCCACTCAATAAAGCACCCATTTTCACCCAACGGGAGGATATATCGCTTTCCAATTACACTTCGCCGGAGGTGTGAGCGCGAAGGAAAAAAAAAAGCGAAAGATAGGAAAGGTATTGTCGTTTCGCCAACCCTATCGACCCTCTCTCCTTTCGCACAATGGTGGCGTATGGTGCGCGCGTCGACCATAAGCGCGTGCATCCCGCGGAGAGGCGCAGGTATAAACGCTCGTCGACGGGAAGAGGAGAGGGTTGCGTCGACGTTTACGTGGGGTAGGTCCCGGGATAGGCCCTTAATCCATTACTCGATATATTAATTCGTCTCTCTCCCGGGTGTTCTCCCAGGTAGCGGCGGTTCTCTCTCCTAAAAAAGAAACGAGTCGATCGGGCCGGTGCAATACGCCGCGCACGCGCCCAGGTAGTGCCATGCTATTTCGAAAGGGGTCCGACACGTTTCCTTTCAAAAAAAGAAAAAAAAAACTTCGTCAGGCGAAAAGAGAGAGAGAAGATGGGCGTCTGTAAAGTGCCTACGATAGGAACAATGTTCCCGACAATCGGCCGATCCGCCTGGATAAAGAAGCGGGATCGAACTCGCGTCGGGACGGATCGAGCGTGAATTCTTATTAAATCACTCTTTCTTCTCTTGGCGCACGGTCAGTCCCATTTTCGGAGCCGGTCCCCGGAAGTAAAGTGGTCAAGCTGCGCGGAAGCGAGATCCACCGGCTCTGCGTTCATGGACAATTAAGTTAGGATATATGTGAAATGATAATGAGACGGTGCAGTAAATCGGACTGGACGTGTTTCCACGAATATGCATCGACGTGCACACGGCGTGGCCCGGCC
>QKQZ01000934.1:0-18299 GCA_003595255.1 Solenopsis fugax | reverse complement strand
AAAGATTACTTACATTTTGTTAATATTAATACTATTCTTAGTGAAAATTTACTCACACAATTAAGAATTTGTTTACATTTTTAAGAATTTTTTAAAATATTTTATTTTACCTTATAGATGTTTCAATAACTAAATTAATATTATTTTAATATAAAACTTTTTAAATATTATTTTAAAATTTTAATAAAACACAAAAACTAAACTTGAATAATAATAGCACCTCGATGAAAATTCACTTACTGAGGAAAAAATTCGGAAAGAACAATTTTACTGAAGTGTCTAAAAATTTACTTAGATACACATCTGAAAATAATTTTGGACATTCGAGCATGATGAACGATACCCTAATTACACTATTCGTAATGTTAGTGTTGAATTGATATCCAAGTTATTTTTTAATCATTTGTATATATCGCCACTGTTCCTATTTAATTTGACTAAAATAATGGAATAAACAATTTAACTGAAAGAATGTGTTTTTGATTAAAATTTAGTTTTACTATTTACGAAGGTCATATATTCACATGAACACTGCTTACTTTGAAACTGAGCGATTCAACCATAAAAGTGATAAAATGTAATTTTTATCTACATGTTTTATGTTATAATAATAAATTTCGACATACATAAAAATTAAAAATAACAAAATATTATTTAACTCAAGGAATTGATTTAAATTTAATTCTTTAATATTTAACATTTAATATTTAACAGTATTATACATAATATTTTGCTCGTTTTTAGCTTTTCGCTCAATGTATTAATTCCAATTTACAGTAACGAATAGTTTGCTGATCAATGTTTATACGACGTATCTCTTCAACAGAGCGCAATAGATAGAAAATACGTTGCCAAAGTTTGGTCAGATATTTCGCGAGCACTCTGTACGTCCAATTGCTTTTCTCTCACTTGCGTTTGATTCCATCAAAGAATCTCATCTGTTTTCGCAGAGGAGGAGAAGCCGGCGGCTATGCACGGAGGTGATCGGCGAGATTCCACGGCGGCTACGTCAAGCAACGCCATACTAATTCTCGTGGCTGTCCTGATTATCGCGGATGTAAGACGGTGCTTCCAGATTCTCATCTGCCACGCCACGTGACTATCGCAAACCGACACTTTCGCGAAGCCGAGGCACGTTGGAGGAAGTTCAAACACTTCGAATTTCGTTTCTTGTCTCGACGGGTCAAAACACCACTGCCGCCGAATCCACGTATCGAAAATCATGGCCCTTAGTTCATCTCACGTCTCGCGAGCTGAAAGTCTCCGGCGATGAAATCCAAACGTTCGTGAAGAGAAGGACGCGTGGATCAAAGAAAAACCTATTTGCGAGTAAACTTAAAGCGAGAGATTCAACTGCAGACAGTTTCCCCGAGAATCCGTATCCCCAGTGGCGAAATCTAAGAAGGACTGCAAAGTTTCACGTAATCATGTAACTTTCGTTTAAAGAAACGTCCCATCCAAGTGACACTACTTGATAGAAACTCCGCTTGAACTCGTAACGAGTGAATAATATTCGTGGAATGAGATTTGGTCGTCTTTCGACGTGGCCGAATTTGTTCGCGAACTTCAAGAACCAAGAAGTTACTGCCTTGTGTCGTTGGTCATCATAAACTCTCGCGCATTGAAACAGTTTTTTTTTCCGCGAAAACTTATCGTTTCCGCTTAAAATGTTCAGAAACTAAATTTTATTAACCGCTTGAAGGAAAGAATACTACTTATTTCCTTGTTCCTTTATAAAATTATCAATCCTTTTTGCGTTTGAACATTTGGAAATGTGTTTCAATGAAAAGTTTTAAAATAACGAAACAACATCGAACAAAAAACTATTTTTTTTTTAATATTATCAGTAATAATAATGGAATTAATAATATGCACATATTAAACGAATTATTGAATTCCAACAAAATTTAAAACTCTTTCAAAGATCTTCATGTTTCTTAGAGTTTACATTCGCAAATGTATTACATTTTCGTAAACGAATTTAGGGATGAAATCTCGTCGTGAGACAGGTAACATTTCATCGTGAGAATCAGGTATTATTTGCTCCTTATAAGTTTGACAAGTTTCTAGCAAGCAGTTTAATGCAAATGGGATATTGAGTTCTGTAAACAAAAGTTGTATTTAGCAACGTCGGTTCTACGTTAGCTTTCATCAATGTTGATGATAATAAACTCTCAATTTAGCATTGTAAATATTATGTAATGTAAGATAACAAAGTTATCTCACTTACAGACGCGTGCATTTTCACGCATTTCAGACGATATGATTTTTCAAAAGATTTCTCATGCGGACAATTACATCAAAATCACATTCGAAATTGTGTTCATAAATAAACTGCCAAGCATAGTTGAAATCAATCAGAAATAGAGAAGTATATATTTTTATTCGCATGCACACGCCCAAAGTTGATTTTTTTATTACGATATTATACTAGCTGCATATTAGAAAATAAGCACTCTTTATTTCACACACACACACACACACACATATAATATGCAATGTTATCGTTATACAAATTAAATAAATATATTAATATTTCCTAATCGGTAAGTATTTCAAGAAAACGTTATTGCGAATAAGAGTTAAAAATAAATTTTTAAAAATGTGTTGGTATATATAATCCTATATGAGATAAAGTTTTACCTTAAAAACTTATTAAATGAATTATTCAAATCACAATAATTGATCGTACATGAAATTAAATAATTAATCAATTAAATTTTAATAATACCATAAATGTATTTCAATATCAATGCCGATAAATATAATATACGTGTACGCATCATGATGTATGTTAGAAAATCATTTTCAATAACTGTTGAATTTGTATATGTATTAAACCAACAAAAGAAAAGATATATTATATATTAAATTAAAATGTACAACATGTTTTATTAAATACCTTATACGAAAACCTTGGAAATTATTACTCTTTTAACATCTACAATCTCATTTTTGCGAAATGTGAATAAGGTATGATTACTCGTATCAAGAAAGAAAAAGATAGAGATCAATATTAAATATTAAATATTTAAACTATTTTGATAACTTGATAAAAGTTCGTTTTTTGTAACTTTTCTTTCTTATTTTTTACAAAAAGATGATTAAATTATCTTTAGAATTTTATAATCATTAATTATACAATTTTGTCAAATAGAATTAACAACAATAATTAAAAAAAAATCTATTAGAGAAAGATGTCGGTATCTTGAAACAAGGTAAGTAAAGTTAATTAATAAACACGTTAATTAAAAAATTAGTAGTTTAATAAATATATAATTTGTCTCAACAGAGCTACATTTTGTCTCTGTTGATTGAAGTTCATTAGACACACGAAACAACAGAATAGTAATTTACGAAAAAATAGCAATCGTTCAAACAATCCAGCATTCAAAGTAATCCAACTTAAAACGCTTCGAGAAGTTCCATGTAATTTATCGGTAAATTCCGACAAGTGTCGACAAGTGAAAGTAAGTTGAAAACCCATGATTGAAAAGAAAACTCCAAGCGTTTTGCTCGTTTGTCAAATTGTAGTTACCCACGTAAATCCGAACATTACCATGAAATGTCTTAAGCAAAAAAATATTATATTAAGAAACGTTGTTTGCGCATACGCGAGAAACAATTGCAAATTTGTTAACAAATGCTTTTCTAAAAACTTACATATTATTAATTGATAAAAATTTAGAATTTACTCTTTTTAGCTGTAACTATTTCTACTTATTAATTAGTTGCTAAATATATTACAATTCATATCATCGTGATATGTTGCAAATGGATTAGAATTTCGCGTTTAGAACAATCGATAAATTTTAATTACACGCTAACTTATACTCATATATAATTATTATGTGCAATTGCATTGCTGAGGACTCATTAGATCCAGATTCACCGGTATTCGATCCGTGCGCCGGGGGTTTCCGGGTTAATTTCGCAAATTAAGGATACATCACGCGTCGATGAAGCGTTATTGCAATTATGGCCACACGATAATTACAGTTACGTTTTCAGATTCAAGCTGTTGCCGCGGTTTCATTAACACGAGAGGCGCTAAATGTGTCACAAACTGTCACAGTTGTTTTAATATATCGTGATATAACGTCGTTGTATCTCGAAGTCTACTTGACGGAGATTGCAAGACGAAGGGCTATCGCATGTCACGACGATACAAACCGAGACATCTTACTTCGCCAAAAGGGGGAATGTAACAACCCTTTTCATCTCGAGTGTCCCTCAATGTATAACGAAAATGTTCGCAGGATCAAAGGTAACACAAAATTTGATTTGAAAACACTAGTTTACAAATTTTACATTAATTTTGTGCAAGAAAAAGAAACAACTTTTTCAACATAAGGACGCTAAGTTCGATTCTATCGCCAAAAGAATTCAAGTCGAATTTTTAAGATATAGCATGTTCATTATTTAATTAATGTAACATCACTTGTTTATAAAAATATACAGAGCTATGTTTTAGTTTATATTAGTGTAAAAATGTCGAAAAGATTGTGTAAGACTAATGCAAACTAATTCTGTTACTGTTTGTAGGCAATACATTAGTGGAAAAAAATGCTGTAAAATTGATGAAATTTTCCTATTTACATTACTTTTTCATATTAAAAAAAAAACAAATTAAACAACTTTTAATTTGTTTCCTAACTTTAATAAAATTTTACTATATTGAAAAAAATGGCCTTTCTTACATCTCGAAAATCAGACCTAACACAGAAATATTTCGACGACAGATTCAGAAAATTAACTTAGAAACAGTCTTCGTGTATCATCTTCTTGTATGGAAGCTTGTAAATTAGTGTATCGACCAAATCGCGGTGGGATGTGATTCACGTGCGACGCTAATAGATTCAAGCATCTAATATCTAATATGTCTAATGGGAATACGCGAGATATGGATTGGGATGTTCAGCAAATCACAAAGGGACGTGATCCAAATCAATCTTTTCGATCCACTCACGATACGTGGCAAATAATTAACGATTGATAATTGTGCTGGCGTTAACGATCCTAGTATTTGCATGAATGTATACCAAAGAACGACGCTGAATTCATCCTCTCGCTTATTTTTCGCACGATTAATCCTCGCGAAAGGCGAACTTGATCGTTTTTGCGATTCAGCAAGGAGTCATTGTCGCGGAAAATATTAATCGTCGGCTTAGTCATCCGATAAGTCTCAGTCGCGTTGCGCTGAGGTCGTCGAGAATTTTCGGAAAATTAAATTCTCGTTTAAATGGTTTATCCTCGGAACAGCTCGCGAACAGTTTGTCTTTCAGATCTCATTGATAGCGGAGTTTCCCCTTGTGCGACACACGACTATTTTCTTATTTAAATTAACGACCTTAATTACCGTATAGCGTTTGATCGCAGGAATAAAACTACAATGTAAAAAAGCTGCAATTGATCTCCCTTTTTCTCACTCGTTCTTTTTCTCTATTACCGCAGACGACACGAATGTGGGCGTACAAATCGATGTACCCTCCCCTATTCAACAAAAAATATACCGTTCTGCTGCACCATCCAAAAATTTATCGGAAATATACGTAACCATTAAACTGTGTAGGTTATTTCCCAAGAACGTTTTATCTTTATTTCGTAAAAGATGACGTATTTCTTGAACTTGATAATATACATACAATAATTACAATAAATAATATATAAGTAGAGAAAACAGTACTCAACATTAGTATAAAATTAAAACTAATATATTTTATTTAATATAATGATTAGTCCATTTATAACGTTAGCAAAATATTTTAAATATTTTTATTTTAATATTATAATACTATATAAAGAGTAAATTATTATTATTTCTTATAATAATTAAAAGTGTCCAATTCTTGGTTTGAAGATATTGTTATTTTCTATCCGATATTCTTTCTTCTCAACTCATGAAAATTATTATTGAATAATGAAAAATATTTTTTGTAATAAAACCATACAAAAAATCTTTTCATTCTTTTCATTCTTTTGTAAGCAAATTATGTCTGTTTAACGCCATATAGTTTTATTTTAATATTTAACATTTCGATAAATAGAGATATTCTCAAAAATGTATTTTTTCTGTGTATAACACAATATAATATACATCTGAAAAACATATGAAAATTATAAAATAATACAGTGCTGTCTTTTGTCCCAAAAAATTCTTTTGTTAACACAGCACGTATTTCTGCAAAATTTATATAAATATCATGCTTTTGTATAGAGTAACATTATACAGACTATTCTTCTAACTTTAATATAAAAAATAACATATATTATTAAATTTTTTGTATTCTTAAAAGATTTCTGTTAATTTGACGCGATAGCTTCTGCTGCGAAAAACAAGAAATCTCGAAATCATTCTGAAGCTTAAGTTGTATCTTGCCTTTTCGAATCATTTAATTCCATCCTTTACGTAAAGAAGTCCATTAAAAGCCTCTCACGTTGTAATTGATACCATTAGCCGAACGGTAGACAATCCGATAGATCCGGACAGCTCAGTACAATGCGCGCCATCGTTGTTCAATGATAATAGAAACTCGAGTAATTAAATAAATGGTCGTGTCACTCGCCTTTTTTCCAAAGTCACTTTCAGTGCACCGGAATCTATCTAGAATGCTATCTGTCGTGGCAAATCTACCTAATGCGAAACTCCTTTCATGTCATTGAGACGTGCGCTAAACTAACAATAAGATTACAATCCAAACACGCTTATCTTAACAAACGTCAAGAGCGGAGACGCAGAAAAGAAGAACGAAATCGCGCATCTCGTGAAAGATGAAAAATCCCTTGAATTTTTAATTCCACTACTTACTTTAATTTATGCAAATATTACGAGAGCGGAACGATCTTGTCCGTCGTACTCTTTTAATAGCGTACAAAACTGGAAAGACGGAATATTTAAAATAGCGCATTTTTAGATTTTCGTACGTTAGTGCAATATTTTTAATAAAAAATGTTACGTCATGAAATCCTGTAGAATGCTCGCGTGACCTAGATATCAAGATTTATAACTTACTGAGCCATTGACTCTTTGAAAATTTGAGCTATTACTTCCCCAATTCCGAAGACACTTAGATCCCTCGGATATAATTGAATTAGTTTCTTGAAAATTAAGCTCTGCGGCGATTTTCCTTTACGGGGCAGAGCTCCAGCTCCGTACCTTCGATAGAATCTAATCTACGAAGGGAAAAGCATAATCTTCTCTAATTTTTTTCAAAAGTATGTGTTGGAAAATAAAATGAACCACAGGACTAATTAAAAATATTCATAGATAATCGGAATAATCACAAGAATATTGGCAAATACATTTCAAATAACACAAAAGGATCTAACAAAAAAGGATCTAACAGATCTAATTTTGCAAATTTTTTAGAAAAACAAAAAAAGATAAATCTTGTTTATTCTATAGTAAAGATCACAGACTTTTCTTTATTTGACGTTTAAATTTTCTTACAAAATAATATAAAATGGCGTTGCTGTCCAAGTGTTTCTAAATTATATTTTCAAAAATGCGTGACCTTTATATCTTGAAGACGACTCGACCAATTGACATTTAACAATTTTACATACTTTTTCAAGATACTAAAAACTTGTGTACAGAATTTTTTTTACGATGCTTTTAGTTTTTTTATCGCAACCAAAAAAACGAGCAAAATTTATAGTGAAAAAAATTTATGTTGACTTTGACCAGCTGTCATTTTGTTCAAACATAATATTTCGGACAACGGTTACGTCAAACGAGAGATTTATGTTTCAATTTTATAAAGCTTGTGCCATTTTGCTTTTATGATGAGTACTATGGAAGCAGCAGAGGTCATCGTAAATGCCGTTTTATAAAAATATGGATATTTAGGATAACTTGAACGCTATTTTATTATTTTTTAACAAAATTTAAGTATCAAATACAAGTGTAATAAAAGTATAATCTTTACAATGGAATCAACATGATTTCTCTATCTCTGTTTATCTACAAAAAATTGGCAAAGATCTCATTTTTCTCATCCGTCTACTCTCTAAATCGGAATCAATCTATTATTCACTGAAAGAGAAGTGAATAGTCTGATTTCAGTAATATAACTATATCAATCAGTGATACATGCACTGTCTTTCAGTGACAATACATTGATTCCAGTGAGAGTGCCCCTTTCTTAATCAGAATCATTGGAAAACAGTGATTAGTCATTGATAATTAATAATCACAGTTATGAGTATAGCAAATCAGTAAGATTTCACTAATACAGATATTTAGAGGGTAGGTATATGATTCCTTAAGTGCTAAGAGTGAGAACGAAGGATTGAGAGTTCGAATATCGATTGGCTCCATTAATTTTTCAAGCCGAATCTTGTTCCTACGAATAATCTCCTTACGCTTTTTAAGGTTGGCCTGATAAGCATCAGCATCGATTACTATTCCACGAAGTGCAAAATCCACAAAAAGAACTCTATATATGTTCCAGAAAACAATCTCACTCTTTCATTTCTTTCTATCATCGAAGAAGTACCTTCGAAAACAGTTTCTACTCTGGCGAAGCGGTTCAATAAAAAAAAAATAGGGTAAGTTACTTTTTGACTTGTCGTATTTTTCGGTATTGAAAATAATTCTAGAAAAAAAGTTTTTTTTTTTATTTTCAATCACGAATTCGAATTTTCACAGGACACGCCAAACTGCGCGCGGTGCGTTTCGAAACGGTGAAAAGCCCTGCAAACTAGGCGAGATAGCGCCGAGAGCGGATATAAAAAAAAATCGGCTTGACTTTTCGAGCAGAAAGCCGAAAGTACTATTCACCGGACTCTATTAGCGCGTACAGGTTTAATTGAAACGGGCACGCGGGTTTAGTGCGCGATGGTGCCTACGAGCGCGCGCTTGACTTAATTGGAAAGTTACGCGACTCGAGAAGTACTTCCGAGAGTAATAAACGAACAGGCGAGCGGAATGTTCGAATCCTCGCCCTCGATATGAATACACTTATGGTAGAGACCGGTGTTCGCGTGTGTTCGCCTATAAAACAAGCTATCGCCGGCGAGATTAATCCCATTAAAGCTCTCTCGCTCATTCCGATATGTTCCTTCCGCAAAGTTCACAAGCGGGACACAACGCGCGTGACTTGTGAGAGAAAAGTTTAGTTTACGATTGGCGCGACGAGGATCTTTTTATCCTTTTATTCTGTTACAGCGAGAAGATTATTCGCCAGCTAGAATAAAGTGGCGTGGAAACGCAAACAAATGGAAGTCGAAGAAAGAAATAAGTCGAATGGATAAATGATGCTTGCGTAGAGATGCTTAAGTTTATTAATACTCATTCATTCGTTTAAACATCGCAAGACACTTGATACAATAGCCGTATTAATCACACGTAGAATATTTGTACGTTTCTATTAATTCTCCGTTTCTTTCTCGCGACTTTCTGCGCAGAGACAATTGCATTTCCTGAAAATGCAGATATTGCGAATGGAATGGAATTTTTTGGAATATTAATAAAAATTCGATCAACCGAGAGGAATATTTCCAATAACTCGATTGATCATGTTATAAAATTCTGAATAAGATTAAAGAGTATTCAAACAATAATTATGCGAGTCTGTGATACGTATAACAAAATCGAGAAGCGAATAAACGGTGGTAGCAGATAGCAAATAACGACGCGCAGTTTGAAGAATTATAGAAAATGTATATAAAATGATATAAAAAATATTATTGAGCACTAAGATCCTGTATGACCGTTCGTTGAACTTCTCCCGATTTTAATTATATTAAATCGTATTCCATTTCAATTATATCCTGATTCGATATTTCGATGAAGAATATTAAGAACTTGCCATTAATTAATTAAAATATATAAATCACGTTAAAATATATAATTTCCTTCGAAATAAAATATCCGTTAGGATCGAATAGCCGCAAAATAACGCAAATCAGCTCGAAAAGTCGCAACAGCTATCGAGCGGAAGACACGAGCGACAATGCCGCGTTGGCGGAAACGGACGTCTGCGCGCGCGGAAGAGTAGTAATGGGCGGACGTGGCGGCGAGGGCGGCGAAGAGGAGACAACGAGTGGTGCGGAGGAAGAGAAAGCTTGTTAACGCTCGAACCGAAAACCGCAGCCGGCGTAGCTTGGTCGCCGATATTAACGAGCGTTTCAGCTAATTATCGCGAAATTAGAGAGTAAAATGCGGCTGCCGCGGGCTGAAAGCCGGAGACCCCGAAACGCCTCAATCGATAGTCGCCAATCTCGGAAATGGATTTCATCCCGTTGTTCGAGATGGTTACATCCCCGTGATATGGATTCCGACACTCTCTCTGCTACGCGCTCTCTCTCTCTCTCTCTCTCTCTCTCTGTCTCCCTTTCTGTTTCCCTCCACGTGCCCTCGTCCCTGCGACCATTCGGTATTCTATTCCTTTCTGTCCCAAGCCAATGAGCAAACCATATTTCATCTCTCTGAATGTTCATTGCTCGGTTGAGAGTGAGAGAGAGAGAGAGAGAGAGAGAGAGAGAGAGAGAGAGAGATTGGTTTTATATATAAAATATTGCAGACAATATTTAACTTTGATAAATTTAATTTAATTATAGATAATATTGTACATAATATTTAACTAATTTTAAAAAATGCACTGCATTCACTCTTCTGATTTTCTTTACGATTTACTTTAACTCAAAAATGCGAATACTATATGAGCAAATTTTCATCCAAGAGCTAATTCAAGTCTATTACAGTTTTTACTATTAAATTTTTGATAGTTTAAAATAATATTTAATTAGATTTTTTACTTTGTGTTAATTCAGTTTTTCCAACACCTTGCAACCTGTAAAATAGAAAAAAAATTGAGAAAAATTCTTAAAAGTATAAAAAAATGTTTAATTACGTGAGTGAATTTTTTCACAGAGAATATTAACGTCAAAAAAATATGAGTATCACTCCAGGGTTAATCGAGCCTGTTTTCTGGAGCAAAGATTTCTTTCCGACTTTAGCGAAATGACTGCTCAATTTGAATTAGATGAGCTTTCTTTAACTAACATTTACATTTTCTCAATTTTCAACACTTCAGCTCTAACCATGTCATTAGCGAACCATTCCCTTTCAGTTTTTACAAAAATCACCTATCGAAATAAATATTTAATTAACTTCAATATATAAATGCAAATAGCAAAAGATAACAATAATGATACCAATTAATTAAGAAAATTAAAAGAGTAAAATTATATTTATTCTCAAAGGAATAAAAAATAACAAATATAGACATGTGAAAATAAATATAATTTTACTTTTTCAATTTTCGTAATTGTGACTTACATCATTGGCCATTATCTTTCCTTATTTATACTTATCAAAAATGGGAAGAAAAAAATTATTATTTTTTAATATAATTTTAATATATAATGCCTTGTTTAAACTGTCAAGTTTCAGCGGTATCAATTTGTCAATCTCACAAATTTTCTATCATCTCATCGCCGTCCTACAAAATATTAAGAAACAAAAAAGAGTGTTTAATATACGAGTATACAAAATATATGTTTACAAAAAATATGTCAAGAAGAAAAATGTATACATATTTAATTTCTAGCACATATAAAATATATCAAATTCGGCGGAAGTAAGACGGCTTGTCTCTTCGAATGCTATCATCATCTCTACCTCTGTATATCCTCGTGCCCCCAGTTCCTTATCCTTAACTGTCGCGCATCTCAAAAGCTGGATTTTTCGCCGGAAATCAAGCTTTTACCGTGATCAAAATTTGTGAAAGACTTATCTTGGAGATTTACGGCCGTGCCAATCTCTCGGCAACGTAACGAGCATAAAACACGACCGTGCTCATTAGTTTTGATGCGCCGCTGCCGGTACCTGCCAGCCACGTCGTCCTTCGTCCTTCGTCCTTCATCCTTCGTCCCCCAGCCGCGTTCCCGCCTCTTGCTGCTCCTCTTCGTTCTGCTCTGTCTCCATCAGCGACGACACGCCGAAGTGCTTTATTTCCCGTGGGCCGTCCAGGGCGAATGGAAACCCCGGCCGAGCCTGACAGGAAAGGCAACACACAACACACCGCCATTGTTCTACGGTATACTCGTACATGTGCGAGTACAAAGTGACGGAGCACGTGCGATTCAAGATATCGATTCCGAGTTTCGTGTCAGCGCCGAGCGCCGAGGGGAAACAATCAATTACGCGATTATCGATCCCAATTGAATTATTCGAGAAATCTCCTAACCGGTTATTGCGTTCGCGGATTTGTCGCGGGAAAACGTGGATTTTCTTCGATATTTTACTTATCACTGAGGAATAACAGTGAAAAGACGATTTTCTCTTCATACACACTAAAAGAAGAGAACCGTGAAGCAACTCGAATCGATTCGGTTGTAAATTTAATATTTGATAACAAATATAATATCGAGTCGGCGCTGAATAAAGATTTGCGAAAATGAAAACCGCGTTTATTTTAATTATTATTACAAGTCACGTGCGCAAAATTGTATAAACGATATTCCCATTTATCTTAAAAAAAAAAAAAAAAAAAAAAAAAAAAAAAAAAAAAAAAAAAAAAAAAAAAAAAAAAAAAAAAAAAAAAAAAAAAAAAAAAAAAAAAAAAAAAAAAAAAAAAAAAAAAAAAAAAAAAAAAAAAAAAAAAAAAAAAAAAAAAAAAAAAAAAAAAAAAAAAAAAAAAAAAAAAAAAAAAAAAAAAAAAAAAAAAAAAAAAAAAAAAAAAAAAAAAAAAAAAAAAAAAAAAAAAAAAAAAAAAAAAAAAAAAAAAAAAAAAAAAAAAAAAAAAAAAAAAAAAAAAAAAAAAAAAAAAAAAAAAAAAAAAAAAAAAAAAAAAAAAAAAAAAAAAAAAAAAAAAAAAAAAAAAAAAAAAAAAAAAAAAAAAAAAAAAAAAAAAAAAAAAAAAAAAAAAAAAAAAAAAAAAAAAAAAAAAAAAAAAAAAAAAAAAAAAAAAAAAAAAAAAAAAAAAAAAAAAAAAAAAAAAAAAAAAAAAAAAAAAAAAAAAAAAAAAAAAACAACGATAAATATATTATTAATGATTATCATTATATCAATTAATGTATTCGCGAAAACAAAATCAATTTGGACACTTTTTATAGACGACTCGTTTAATTATTATTATTGAAAGACTCGAATGTGACAGGGATGCTCCCGCGAAATTCCTGTCAGGTCACGTTTTCCGTGAAATACGAAATTTCACGCTCGCTTGGAAAAGCGGATGGAAATAAAACGCGCAATCGATGAGGAAAGGAACCAATGACCCTATAACGTGCCGCTCATAGTCAGCCGTATCCGAAAAATTCCGTGCCACTCGTATTAAAACCCTGCGGTGGCGTACAGAGGAAAAACTCGAAAATGTATCTCGGAAACAAATGCAGAAACGCGAGCGAAATAACTCGGAGCATATCTCCTAACATGGCGAATGAGAACCATGGTTATGAAATAAAAATCGTAACTACTTAATCACATTGTAAAACTGACGTGACGAATAATAATTCGCGATCAGACGAACTCTCGACTAACTTTGACTTCGACGAATACATCCCTTTCGCGAACTATCCATCTCTGATCTTAATTTATGCGGTTGGCGAAAGAGAAAGGTACAGAATCGCGTTCCGTTTGTAATGCAATGGCAGGCCATTACATTAGTCAACACGACGGTCGGTTGATAGACATCGGATTATAGACACGCGAACACATGTTACGTAGATGCGTAATTTGATGGATAGATCCGTAGTGAATACTGATCGATATGGATGTTTCGTTCAATGAGATACGTTTGTGTTAAGGCTTTTAGCCTTGTTGCGCCTGCATTAACCACCAGATTCGCTTTGTATCTCGAATGATTTTGCATGTAACGTAATGCTCGAAATATTCATCTTGGTATTTAATCTCTCACGACTTCTTCGTAATTATATCATTTTTATTAGAGACGGCAATTTTTATTTTTGACAAAAAATCAAGATAATGTCTAGGTAAAACATGATAAAATACTAATTCTAATATAGTTCTCAACGAAAAGCCATAATGTTTTCCATTTAATTTTATCTTTAGTAAAGAGATTAATTACACCAAAGATTTGTAATAAATACTGATGTGGATGTTTCATTCAATGTGATACGTGTGTATATTAAGGATTTTATCCTCGTTCCACTTATATTAACCATCTAATTCGCTTTGTAGCTTGAATGATTAATGTATGTAACGTAATGCTCGAAATGTTTGGTAATTAATCTCTCATGGCTTCTCCGTAATTATACCTATCATTTCTTGAGATGGTAATTTTAATTTTAATTCTAATAGAGTTCTCAAAGAAAAATCATAAGCTGATATTGATAGTCCGTTCTTAAGATCGGTCTCTTTCAAGACCGTCTTAAGTACAGTCTCAAGACGCTAATACGGATCTGCTAATACGGATTGATCCTTAAAACGATCTTAAATATAAAAATGGACTATGAATACCGGCCATAATTTTTGTATTCTGTTCAATTTTATTTTTAATAAAAAAATTACTCCAAAAATTCACAGTGATTACTAAATATGTGGATGTTTCGTTTAATGGAATACGTTTGTGTTAAGGCTTTTAGCCTTGTTTCGGCTACCATTAACCACCACTGATTCGCTTCATATCTTGATTCAGCATGTAACGTAATACTCGAAATATTCATTTAATCTTTGATATCTCCGTAATTATATCATTTTTTATTTGAGATGGTAATTTTAATCTTTGACAAAAAAAATCGAGATAATATGTAGGAAAAACATAATGAAATTAATCTCTCACGATTTTCCCATAATTACATAATTTTTTATTTGCGGTGGCAACTTTAATTTTTGGCAAAAAAAAATCAAGATAATGTCTGGAAAAAATATAAAATATCAATTCTAACAGAGCTCTCAATGGAAAGCCATAATGTCATTTTTCCCCATTTAATTTTATTTATAGTAAAGAGATTATTCCCAATACCTTTGATGGATCATTTAGAAGCCATTCTCGATGGTTTATTCAAATATGATTTCGCCGAGATATCCGACAGCGCATCAGTCGTCCATGAACAACCGCGAACTCAATATGTAAACACTGTGTAATCCATCTAAGATCCCTAAAACGATCCGTTGAAAACCCGATGATCGAAGGATAAACTTAGATGATAAGCGAATCGTATCCGGCGGTCGGATACGGAAATAGTACGTACGTATCCGCGCTTGAAACGGACGCAGAAAGCGAATGAGGGAGGAAGAGACCGAAGGAGGACAAGAGCACGGGGACGGAGAGTCATGAATATCGGTTTCCAATATAACGCTCAGAATATATTCGCACGCGTTAATTCCACGTATCTTCGATACTATCCTCTCTTTCTCCCTTTCTCTTTGCTTTTCTCCAGGAAGATTGGAAATTCCATTGCGCTCGTGTACATTAGACATCGTGCACACTTTAACATTCGCTGGACGCATCTCTTTCAGGAATATTTCTAGGAAGACCGTGTGTCGTTAAACGGACATACATATGGGCATACATATGATATTCATGACGAAGAAACTAAATAATTGACAGTCAGCAAATGTATTATATTTTAAGATTAAGATACGAAGACATGTATAAGACGCACAGCATAACCGAGTAGAGGAACAAGAGAACGCTGAATGATAATCGAAATGCAGCGTGATATTACAGCGACACTCCATTCCGCTCAGATCCATACGATCTGTATAATTCTGGGAGATTGGGATGATAGGATAGCATGTAAACTAGCAAATGGCATCTGGATAATCGTCTGCCTAGTCTTACTCTTCCTCGCCTACTCTGAATTTCACAATGCTTCCCTGGAAAGCAGCTACGCTTTATTAATGATCTTTTATCCATCATATTTTATTAAGAGCTTCTCCCAATTACACCTGCTATTGATGAAATTTTATGATATTTTGTTTAATCTAGTCTGAAAATGTTAAATGTTAATAATAATATCTATAGAATTTCAATAGTTATTCGATCGAAGTTAGGATTTTAATTACAGGATAGTCACATAACTAATTATTCGGAAATTGAAAGTTTATTTTACAAAAAGTTATATTTATTGAAATTGTAGTATAAACTGAAAATTCAATAAATATAACTTTTTGGGGAAAATTAGAATCAATTAAAAATGAAAACCCTTGCTAGTGATATATTTCCTTCAAAAGCAAACTTGTGTTTAAAATTAAAAAAATTCACTAATATGTTAACAAAATCAGATTAAAAGATATATTCCAATAAAATTGCAAAAAAAGCATTTATTCTGCTTTATTTATATTTTTATTTATTTTTATTTCTGAAAATTTAAGTCTGCGCGAAAAACGGTAAAATTGTAGTGAACCAGTGTTAAATAAAGAAAAAAAGAAATAAAGAAAAAAAAATCTTATACAATCACGATACTAATATGAGTCCAGATCTTATATGTCCAGATATACAAGATATTAGTTTATTTTATGTTACAAATTAAAAACATACTTTTGATGAAAATTCATCTCTGGCAAGAGCTTTCACTTTCAGTTGAGTTTTCCCTACAAGATTATAACATTTGATGAATTTGCAAAAAATAAACTTACGTATCCTAATAATTATATAGTTTCGTTACTGTAATCCACAGGAGAACAGAAAAATAAAAAATGTGTTATTTTAATATCATATTAACTAAATTAAAATAAAAAAAGTAACGTACATTTGACAATATGACGTGAAATTAACATCCTTTTGACTTTTCTGTTCTTCTTGGGATACGGGTCAGCGCATCTTTGGACCGCTTTGGATAATTACGACATTTTAAATCGACAAAATTGCTCAACTGACCGATATTATTTCAGTGACGTCTTTTCAGATAGGATTGAAACTTATTTGAAACATCAAGTTGAAGCGTCAACAGCAGGTGCAGTCAGGGAAGTTCTTAGGAAAACACGGAGGAGGAAAAGTCATCAATAAAATGTTGTTTGCGTTTGGTTTCTTCCTCATCTGCCTGTTTTACAAGTTAGAGAAGAACCGTAGAATAGAGAGAAAAAAAAATATTTTATATAATTTTATCGAGTGACTTTATCAGCTTTTTAGAATTCCTATAAAATATATATGTACGATACAGAAATTCTTGCTAATTATAATATAATGATCTCGTTATAAAAAATAATGTAATATTATGTATGTAATATTTTCTCTCAACTATACAACTATAAAATCTTATTAAATAAAAACAGCAGCATACAATTTTATACAATCTAAGCATTTCGATATTTCTTAACTAAAAAAAAAATGATTCAAATTATATTTTTTACAAATTTTTGATAATGTAATAATTTTAATATTCTCATTTGATCTTCAAGCAAAACATTTTGCCTTAGCATTGTTTCAGTTGATAAATGAGAACATCGGAGTGAGAGAGAGAGAGAGAGAGAGAGAGAGAGAGAGAGAGAGAGAGAGAGAGAGAGAGAGAGAGAGAGAGAGAGAGAGAGAGAGAGAGAGAGAGAGAGAGAGAGAGAGAGAGAGAGAGAGAGAGAGAGAGAGAGAGAGAGAGAGAGAGAGAGAGAGAGAGAGAGAGAGAGAGAGAGAGAGAGAGAGAGAGAGAGAGAGAGAGAGAGAGAGAGAGAGAGAGAGAGAGAGAGAGAGAGAGAGAGAGAGAGAGAGAGAGAGAGAGAGAGAGAGAGAGAGAGAGAGAGAGAGAGAGAGAGAGAGAGAGAGAGAGAGAGAGAGAGAGAGAGAGAGAGAGAGAGAGAGAGAGAGAGAGAGAGAGAGAGAGAGAGAGAGAGAGAGAGTGAGTGTGTGTGTGTGTGTGTGTGTGTGAGACGTGATATTTAATGAAAAAAATTTTTAACCCACTTTTTAACGGATGTGTAAAGTTGTCACCCCTATGGTACGAAATCGTAGTTATGTTAAATGTTCCGGATTATTCACAAAGGAAAAGTTCTTAATAGTTTTTACAAATAGTTCTGCATATTATAACACAGAAAATAAATTTTGAAAAATGAGGGTGCTAACTTCACACCCAACACTAGCACCTAGTTCTCAATAGCTGATGTCTTTTAACGAGTACTAGAGTTACCGATATAAAAAGAAACTTTTTGATTACGAGAAAAAAAATAAAGGAAAAAAAATAAAAGAAAAAAAATGTATGTCAAATCCGAATAGTTCTGAATAGCATATACGATTCCTTTCGACGAGTTCTAGAGTTTTCGATACATTTTAGAAACAGTTCTGCCCGAAAAAGTATTTTTGAAATGTGAAAAATTTTTTAAGAGTTCTGGAAGTCTAGTTGAGTGTTCCGAATAGCCGTCGCGCAATTCTATAAAAAATCTTAATGAGAAAATTACGTAA
>QKQZ01000933.1:0-11774 GCA_003595255.1 Solenopsis fugax | reverse complement strand
AATGTTCACGAAGCATTTCTGGATGCTTTGTAAATTCTTCGTGGAACGTTTGGGAAGCGTAGACGAAGTGTCAATCAATGAAGCGTTCACGAAGCATTTCGGAATGCTCTGTAAATTCTTGGAGCATTTAGGAAGCGTAGACGAAGTATCAATCAATGAAGCGTTCACTAAGCGTTTTGGGATGCTTTGCAGATTATTTGTGGAGCGTTTGGGAAGCGTAGACGAAGTGTCATTCAATGAAGCGTTCACGAAGCGTTTTGGGATGCTCTGTAGATTCTTTGTGGAGCGTTCAGGAAGCGTAGACGGAGTGTCAATCAATGAAGCGTTCACTAAGCTTTGCGGAATGTTTTGTACACGTTTCGTGGGGTGTTCAGGGAATGTTCACGGAATGGATGGTGCAAACCACGAAGAGTTAATGGAATGTCAATGGAATGTTAAGGAAGCGTTAAAACTCTTCATTTACTCTTCTTTGACGCTTCAAGAAGCATTGAATTTTCACCATCGTAAGTTGTCTATCAAACTTCTCAATAACAAATCCTTTCACTTTAGCTTCGTATTTGTATCGTAAGTGTCTAGTGTTGGTACATCATGATGCACCACCACTAGGAACTTATGAAATACAAAATACAACACTAGGGACCTGTAAAATTATACATATGTTATAGAGAATTAGAATAACAAGTAAATTATCTAAAAGGTCTCTTTTCGTAATTATATTTTTATTAATATACCAATATAATATCCAATGTTTAATAAAATCATATTTTAGTGATGTAGAAGAAAATATAACACGTTCATAATCATAATTTTTCAAAATTTTAATTACATAGAAGGATTATAAATCTACTAAAAAAATACTGAAAATATATACATAGGAATTGAAATAGATAAAGTGTAAAAAAAATTTAATGTCGAAGATTAGCAGATCGATGATCAAATGAATTTCTATTAAGAGGAGCGCTTTGAAAGTGAAAAAAATCGATTTTCTTTTTTTTACATTTTTCCAAATAACAATTCAAGATCACTTTTTCAAAATTTTAATACAATTCTTTGATAATTCTCAGAGTTAAAGTGATTCCAAGATAAGATTTTTGAGCACTTTGATCATGAACCTGGCTAGCGTTTTATACTTAAATTAAACTACATACATGAAATGTAAAGATTTGGGATAATTAACAAATGTTTTCAAAAATCTAAGTAGCCACATCTCCATAGGGTTGTAGAATAACCAGATGTAGCCGGTAATGTTCTCCATCGCGTCTGTACGCGATAAAACGTCTTATTTTATTGTCTACCACGAGCTTCCTTCTTCCTTCCATAGGGAGAAGGAAAGGCGGGAGGGTCAATATATGAGAAATTTAAAAGGCAGACGCAAGCGATATATAAAGATAAGATATAGGGAATAACGAATAAAATATATGCTGCCTACTTTTCGCTTGAACAGCTACGTACACAATGGAATAAGGAAATACAAGGAGCAAATACAAGTGACAAGAATAATAACTACAATCAGAAAACAAATGTTATACTAAAGGATAAAATAAAGAATTAGCGATTGCGCGGTATTGACAAATCACATCATATATCAGAGAATATCAGATCATTCACGATATTGCGATTGGTAAAAAATAATAAAAAATAACGCTCATTTGTTAAAACAATAACATAACTTAAAAATTGAGATTTTTGAGCTGTGTGCAAGAAAATCGGATTTTTGTAATTCTTATTACTAGTAGAATTACAGCTTCTAAAATTCAAAAAAATAAATGAGAAAAGAAAATTTTGCACCAAGAGTGTCATAAATCAAAAAGAGTTGTTATCATGGATGAGAATTCAGTACACTGAATGAACAGATTGATTTTTTACCATTACAATCAATTATTACACCAAAATCGCACTTAAAAATATTTTCATGATTTTTATGATTATTAAAAACGTTCAAATCTCATTTTTTGAAAAATCTTGTCTTTTAAGTTATGTCATTATTCTAACAAATGAACGATATATCAAAAAATATTAATGAGCATTCATGATATTGAGATTGGTCAAAACTGATAAAAAACATATGAAATTGATAAGTTTCTTAATATGTTTTTAATATTAATATAAATACATATAACAGAAAGTAACAACAGCAAGTATGAGTCGAGCGCGGTAAACAGTGCGCAATGTTTACCGCGCCAGAATCGTATTTGCCGTTGTTACTTTCTGTTATATTTATATTTTCACGAGTCTCAATTCTTATATTTAATATTTATGTTATTCATGTGAAATCCCATTTTTAGTTGGATTTTGTTTCTTTTTTATTTAATATCTTTTATATTTTAATCTTGTATTTTATTACTTGTATTAATTATAAAGTTAATTAAAAAAACACGTATAATAATAAGTTTTGCAAATTAAAATGTCAGTCAAAATATTCTTTGTCTTCTGAATTTTAAATATAAATTACATTGAAAGATTATCTAAATTAAATGAAGTAAAATTAAGGAGTTTAAAATTTTTGCAATACTTTAAAAATTTTGTATAGAAAATTAATCCTATACAGAGTGTTCCAAAACCAACGATAAATATTTTAATAACAGAGTCTTTGGAAGATTTTAAGACAAAAATTCTAATACCAAAATGTCGAGGCTATAATAATTTTCAAATGGGAAGAGTTTAAAGATTATGAATGACAGGGCTAGAATTTTGCGCGCTCAGGAATGGCAATGTGCTCCCTTGAACTAAATGCCTTTTACAATAATGAAATTATTGTAAAAATACGCAATGAGAGTTTTATTAAGAAACTAATTCTGTCTATAATAAATTTAATATAAAATCAGATAAATATTTGTACATAATAATTTAATAATTATGTCGATATCAACGTGTCAAATATCAAAATTGTCAAAATATCAATCATCGTTTATTTGGTTCATATGATAAAAGTCTTTATTTAAAATCGGCCTATAAAGACATTTTTTTATCATTACTAGAGAGTAAATATTAATGTAGATAAAATGATGCACGTACCGATTACATTAACCTGCGAAAATAGACATTTTTTTCGGATATGAGACTAACGATAAGTGACTTTTATGGACAATTTTGCATGCTGGACACGAATTTGTTTCTCAAATTTGACTATCACGTCATAATTTTGAGAAAAATGACTCCCTGAGCACGTGAAATTCTAGCCCTGTCATTCGTAATCTTCAAACTCTTCGCGTTTGAAAATTATTATAGCCTCGACATTTTGATATTAGAATTTTCGTCTTAAAATCTTCCAAAGAATCTGTCTTTAAAATATTTATCGTGGGTTTTGGAACACCCTGTATATATTTTTATTTTACTTATTTATCAAGTATAATAATTTATATTTATATCTGCTTTTCACATTATAACAATAGACTAATTATTTATAACATATATAAATCATTATTGCATATACATATGTATGTTTCATATACGCAAAAAATTTCACTTGTAAAATATTCCATCTTCTGAATTTTAAATAGAAATTATACCAAAGCATTATTTAAACTAGGTAAAATAAAATTAAGAAGACTTTAATATTTTTGCAATCTAAAATTATGTACAGAAAATTAATACATATTTATTATAATTATTTATGACGTATAATAATTATTTATATCTCATATTAAAACAATAATTACTTATTACATATATAAATTATTGTTCTGTATATGTATGTTTTATATGCATGGTGAAGAAGAATTTATCATTTATTGTGATTTATCTGACAAATATATTCACGTACAAAAATATAAAATACATGAAGATATGCACAAGAAAATGGATTATGTACAAGAATATGGATTATGTACTTAATAAAATTAAGATATTTGCATTTGTAGAGAAATTTGTTTTATTCTTCATTTATACTGTCTTCATATCTTTTCGACTTAATTTACAAATATATAAAATAAAATAAAAATTGTGATAAAATGATATTAATTCTGTTGGAATGTTTGTTTTATAACGGAGATTAATTCGCAATGAGTAAACCCATCTTATAATGAAAAAACTATCGAGAGCACAGCAGAAAATATGAAACGAGAAACGGGACACATTCATGACGGTTAAAGTTTATCGGCTTCGTTCGGATTCACGCATAATACATATGATGTATTATGCGTGAATCGGAACGAAGCCTATAAACACATTTCGTCCTTGTTTAACATTTGGGGAATTAAAAGGATAAAATGATACATCATTCGCATCATGTGTGAAACTGAATGTAGCCTACGTTTGGCAGAACTTGCGGTCGAGACCCAACGTTTTCTCGCTATATACAGCTACAAATACACACACAACACACATATACACTTATATATAACTGCGTAGAATAACAATAAAAAGACATCAGAATAAATTCTACGGAATTTTCAATTTGTTTCACGGAAATTTATTGCAGAAGTTTGCTATCATTTACGTAATTAACGCAGGTACTTAATTTTATATTATACGGTATACAGCCATATATAAAAGCATTTTTTGTACATCAAAAATTTTACACGCTGTAAACAGGCTGTATACGCAGTTAATGATGAACACGAGGAAATAATCGACAAGGAAACAGAATTGTTCGACATGTACAGCTACATTATTCGCTATAATAAACAACTTACTTCCAAGTTGAACCGCTGTATTTTCGCCTTGGAGAAGGACATCTTGCTGTGTCGCGTGCCGCGCGCGTACACGTAGTTTTACCTGTCTGTAGACAGGTAAAACTACATCTGTAGACAGATAAAATTACATGTACGCGCGGGATATTACATTCTCGAGTTAACAAAGTTCGACGGAACCGCCGCGCAGGATTGTTGCGGGGGCGGTCGTGTATAAAATATGCGCGATAAATTAAGGACCACGTCAAACGACCACTCCCGTTGTCACTGCTCCGTTCCGTTTCCTACGGAGCACGGAGCATCTCTCACTCCTCCGAACACTGCACGCTTCCAACACCGCGATTCCTCACCCGACCGAATCGCCGGATCGGTTATTTCAATTTGGAACGACAGCACAGTAGGGTAAGGTTGCCGAAATCGCACCACTTTTGACATAAATGCTTATAACTAAGAAATTATGAGGAATATATTTAATTTTCTTACGTCATAATAAAAGTACAACATTTCTTCTTTCATATCTATTTTTTCAGAATTTTATGTATTGTCATAAATTTTTAAATGACGATTTTCAAGAAACCTTCAAATAGTGCGATTTAGGCAACCGGTCGCCTAAATCACACCACAGGTTAATATTATTTTTCCTGAGTTAAAACGGTACTTTTTCCGCTGGATTCTTTCTTCTTGACAAAAATGCGTTAGATAAGTATAATTTTATTAATATTGGAGATAAATACCGTAAACTAAATATAATTTCCGTCAATATCATTATTTTGATAACTTTTCAATAATATTGCAATGACATTGCTACATTACGGCAATATTCTTACAATGTATGCTCTGTATAATCATTTTGTATATATAACAATCTATATATTTGATTTTATATATATAATCGAAACAATCACGATCAAAGCAATAGTGCGATTTAGGAAACTAAGACATGGTGCGATTTAGGAGACTAAAACATTTTGTAAAACTTTATTTATTTAAAATCGGAGATATTCGACCGTTAATATAATACATACAAATTGAAATGAGAATGCCTTGTACGGTCAAGCTGGATCTTAGTGCTTTTTATAAATTTTTACTTGTGTGATTTTTCCTACCTTTTTTCAAATTCAACCGACTACGAGCCGAATTACTTTTCCGGTCATAACGCAGCTATAAGTTGAACATGAACAGATAATATCACATTTATTAAATTAGAAATAATTTAATAATTAGCGATGCTAACTTGCATCTTGATGTTAGACCCCTTATCCCCCCTGAAAAAACTGTAAAGAATTTATTATTTAGTTTTTTGTAAAAGGTCAATACTTTGACATGCATTTTTGTAAACATTCGTACATAATTGCAAATTATTTATTGCAAAATTTCATTATATAATTTAATAAATGTCCTATTGGGGATATAAATACCTATAATCGAAAAAGAAAATATTAAGTCAGTTACTAATGCATTAGACTATTTAGATAACAATGTTTTTATAACGAAAATTAATAACTTACATTATAAAATTAACGTCTACTTAATATATTCTTTTTGTGTACTATAATCCTAGATCATACGACATGGGGTAAATTGACTACAGGATTGTTAAGGAGTTGTAGAATAATATATATATATATATATTACATTATACTTTATATATATATATATATATATAAAGTATAATGTAATATTGTATTGATTTCAATATATTTTAATTTATTTTAATACAATGTTACAGAAAATTAAAATTGTAAATAGAACTTACTTATATTTAAGTAATTTTTATTTATACCATTAATTATTTTAAATCGTTCCACTATATAATTATATTTCTTAGCAATCGCTAAAGTTTTAATATATAAAATTAACATTTATGTATCATTTTTTGTCAGTTGCAACAAAATAATTTCTATTTGTTGATACGTCGTCTGAAAATTGTTAAGAGTACTATTTACTCTAAATTACAGAAAAATGATATTGATTAATTTATAAGTTTAAGCTTAACAAGAGATTAGATTTGCTTTATCAGCTTGAAGAAAAATTACCACGTACTTACAAATTATTAAGTTATATCCATTTGCCTCATAATGATTATAAAAGTTAAAACAGTCATGCAAAACTAAAATAAGAAGCATTAATTGATTTAGTCATACTATGTAAAAATTGTATTAAATAAACTAGAAATTGTTAATTATCAAATAACTTCTTAGAAAAGGACTATAACCATTTGATTATTTTTAAAATTCTATTACATACGATAAAAAATAAAACAATTAAAAAATGCATTCAACCTTTCGAAGAAATAAACTGCCAAGGTAGAAGAGACCTATTCCAGTAAATTTTATTTTATGATACATTGTTTGCAAAGTAAACTGATGAATCTGTAAATAAATGTTTATTATTTAGTTGTTTTAGTTTATTTAATTTGTTACATTTATTCCTAGTGCTAATCATTTGTTATTTATTACCTCTTTCCGAACATCTGCATCATGGACAGTACTTGACAATACAGATATTATTTCATTAATTTTGTTAGCCTAAAATTTGGATTTTATTAATAAAAATTATATACTTTGGAATTTTTTGATTTTACCTTTAAAGAAACATTTTCACACATATAATTTATTGTATAAAGCTTTAATAAATTTGAAAGAAACCATGTGCCCAAACAAAACCAGTTGTTCATCGACGTCCGATGTCCACCATATTCTCCCATTATCATTTTACATAAATAATGACATATTAATGTTAATCGTGTAAAACAGAATACCATTTCAAGAGTCACTCGTATTCCGAATATAATGTTCAATTCACGAACAAGACGACATAATTCTAGATGTAATTGCCTGCCAAAAGACATATTACATTACATTAGACATAGAAATTATGATAGGATTGGTAAAAATCATGTTTAAAATATGGTTAACACATAATATATTATATTATGTTATTAAATACATGTTTTAAACAAAAAAACAATGGTTTTAAAAAAATCATAATATTTAACAATTCTGAATTATGGAATTCATACAAGTATGAGAATTAAAATAATTTTCATAATTTACTACTTGTATTACTATCAAAGTACAACAAAAAGGTGATTTATTTGAGAAATTGAAATTCACGAACAAAACGACATAATTCTAAATGTAAATTCCTGCAAAAAGACATATTTCATTACGTGAGGCATAAAAATAATGCCAAAGTTAGTAAAAATTATGTTTTAAACATGTTTTAATAACATAATATGTTACAACATATATTAAACAAAAAACCATAATGCTTTTTTCTTAAGAAAAAACATGATTTTCACCGACCCTGAATTACATTAATCCATATAAAATTGAGAATTAAAATAATTTTTTATAATTTATTAATTTTATTACTATCTTAAGTACAACTTTGTCAAATCGATAATTTATTAATGTTAATCGTGTAAAACAGAATACTATTTCAAGAGAAGAGAATTTTAACGAAAAGTATTTGATCATTAAAATATCAAATCGTTTTTATTTTGTCTTGTTGTTCTATTCGAATTTTCTATACTGTCATATCGTTTGTGTTAATAAGATAAAAAAACTGTAAAAAGTAATAAATAGAAAAGTCTTACAGGAAAGAGATCTTAAATTAACAGAAGAAAATATCACGTGCCAAATAAACGTTTTTAAATGTTAGTAATAACGATTAAATCGAAGGGAGTATCATAAAGAACGCAATGAAACACAGCAAAGACTGTAATTTGAGTTTATTTTATATTATGTAAAATAATTTTTTGTAATTTTTGAGGGGGTCGCCTCGTATAATCGATTTAAAAAAATCGAAAAATTATTTTTCTGTAACCCATATGTAAATGTGGTAAATGTAGAATATATATACATATAATAGTAAATGTAGGAAATATATTACAGAAGTTACAGAAAAAAATTCGAAGTTTTAAGGGATTGCTAAAGTTATCCAATTTTACTGATCTAAGGCGATTTTTTCAGCACACCTTTTTATTTAAATTTACAGATTTTAATATTATATTCCACGATTAAAGTATAAGCACAAATATAACTTAGGCCTGTCGACTTTATGCAGAGAAAGAAAAAAAATTTAGAAAATAAAATAGCAAGTAAAATAGAATAGCAGATTAGCTATAAGTTATTCTTCTATTTTTTAATACTGAAAACTTTATACGCGTTTTTCTCCAAACTAGTTTTTCGAAACTGGTGGGAAAAAACTCAAAACCTATTTAATCAAGTTGTCTTTGTGCATACATAGTGTTTAATTTATTGATGAACCTATAAAATTAGTAAAATAATTAATTTAAGCAAATGTTATTGCATAATTAAAATTTTGGAGGTCAATATCATATTTATGTATTTAAAGTGCGCTATTTTGTCAATTTTCAACTTTTATCTTATTTTTTGCTTCATCGACAAGATACTCTCATTCAAAATAAAAAAAACATTTTGCTTTTTGTTTCAGGCAAATACAAAAAGCGCTTCCCACTTATTCATATCTTCGGCAACGAGTAGGGGAAAGAGGGGTAAGATGACGAATTCTTAATCTTTCCAACTTAATAACAAATGACGAACCGGTGCTTAATTTATTAGAGATTTTAGATGATAATAAATAATCTGTGATAGTTTGATTTTAATACGTCCATAAGAGTAGATAATATAATAAGAAATATGTTTTGGAAGCACCCATCCGTAATATTTGTTCATAAGGAATGACATAATTATAACATATTTTTTATGTTCTCTAGAAAATCACAATATTGTATAGCTAAAAACGTATACAATAACGTATTCATATTCTTTAATTATCAAGCTGCAATATTTATATTTGATAAACAAATAAACAGGGCGACTGTGGGTAAGATGACGTAGTGCATGAGCAAGGTAATGCATTTGTGCATTAGTTTTTTTGGCCTTAACAGCATTCTCACTATATATAACGCAATTTTAATCGTAATATATATCGTAATGTATATCACAATTTTAATAATTTTATTTTTGCAAATTATACAAGTATTTTTCGATTCATGTACGTTTTTCTTGAACTACATTGTAATATCAAAATAGTATAACGTTATTATATGTTTTAATAAATCTTTTTTATTCATAAAAGTATATTTTTAACTTCATTTGATTGTTTTTCATCTTACTCAGTATTAAAAGTCATCTTACCCGCATACGGGGGGGTAAGATGACTGTAGGAGTACATATCATAGATATACAAAGCGATTTATTGTATGACATGATCAATATCGATGACTTCGAGATATAGCATATGTTCATTCGTAGCAACCTTTTTCTTTTGTTATATTTACTCTGAATAAAATCGTCTTACGTGACGGATGTAATTTCCATCCTTCTTGTCTTAATAATTATAATTAAATGGATAGACAGTCTACTTGACTTTTGAATCTCCAACAATTGGTAGCAGAGCGTGGTTACTGAGGATGGAAAGTAATATACATTGAGAAATAGAGAGATCGACAACCGAGAGAAAAAAAAACGCTGCAAGGAAAAAAATGACGGAAGAGCCAATCCTGCCCACCGTTCCGTTGCTAAGGGAAGAAAATTATTTCAATTGGCGTGTCAAGATGGAATCGGTTCTACAGTTGAAGAGATTGGTACGTGTTCTTACGACTGACCGACCAACTGGAGAGGAAAAGAGAAAAGAAAAGGATGAGTGGGATGAGAAGAATGCCGACGCCGTGGCATGTATTCGCTTGTCGCTAAGTGATAGTCAGATATTGCAGTTCACTAATGAGACGAATGCAAAACATTTGTGGAACGCGATCCATGACAGATATGCTGCACCAGCCGAAGATAGGGCTATCGACGCAGGAGAGGAACTAAAAAACATTAAGATGTTGGACAGCGAAACTGTCAGTGAATACGTAAGTCGTGCAAGAGGCCTAGCGATAAAATGTGGATCGGCAGGTCTAAATGTCATCGAGCGACAAATCGTTTACAACACAGTTAGAGGACTGCACAATACGTTTAACCAGATCCGTGAGATAATGAAGACTCAGCGGGAGAAGAAATTAGATGAAATTCTAGAGATCCTCAAGGAAAAGGAGAGAGAACTACAGAAGAAGAGCAGCAGTGAGGGACAGGAGAATGCCTACGTAACTAAGAATTTCCATAAGAAAAAAATTCAACAAGAAATGCTTCGTGTGCGGGAAAATGAACCATTTGGCTAAGGATTGCTATCACCGCAAGAACAGAGAATTTGAGACGTCTCATCACCAAGGAAAAAATAGAAAAGATGGCATTAATAGTAAAACCGTTAGTCTAGCATNTTTGAGACGTCTCATCACCAAGGAAAAAATAGAAGAGATGGCATTAAGAGTAAAACCGTTAGTCTAGCATCAGAAAACAAGGTAGATTATGCTAGTTTTCAAGCGTTTAATGGTAGTTCTTGTAATAGAAATGTAAACAAGTGGATAATAGATAGTGGCTGCACTTCTCACATGACATATGAAAAAAAATATTTTTTAAATTTTAAACCAATTAAAGGTAGAGTTTATTTAGCAGGTAAAAATGATATCAAAAGGGATTGGTTCACTTAGAGTTAAGGTACAAAGTAGTGAATATAATACAACGTATGTCACTGTACATGATGTCATTTATGTTCCTAATTTGAGATCTAATTTATTGTCAGTCGCAAAGTTGATGGAACGCGGACTTAAAGTGAATTTCATTGAATATGAGGTTAAAGTAGAAGTAACGTTGAAATAATCGCACTAGGAGAATAAATTAATAATCATTTTGTAGTACATATGAATCCTGTAACAGAAAACGGGTGCAATATTACATCTGATAATGAGAATAACAATATTATTTCAAATAAATTTAGTGGCGGTATGGCTAATGTATGGCACCGTAGATTGGGCCATGTTAATTACAAATATGTACAGAGACTTACGAGAGAAAAACTTGTTACTGGTATAGATCACAAGATAAGCGATACTCATTGTGAGGCATGTAAAACGTGTAAAATTATTATGAAAACCACATAAAGACATTACACGAGATCAGACTAAAGAAATACTAGACTTATTACACTACATACGAGGGTGGTCCGATTAGTACTTAGCCTCACCGCCCGATGGCGCCACTATCGCAAAAGAAATTTACTATCGTGTAGTAC
>QKQZ01000931.1:0-30725 GCA_003595255.1 Solenopsis fugax | reverse complement strand
TCACTCCTCGCTCGAGACGATCCCGCGGATCCGGGGATGTAGGTCGTCCTCGTCAGCGGCGTTTCAAAGATCGAGCGTCGGGGAAGCGATATCTATTAGGATCGATTCCGCGTGGTAGAGGTATACCTTTGACCACCGCAGGGACTACCCACGNTGGTAGAGGTATACCTTTGACCACCGCAGGGACTACCCACGAGCCACGAGCGGACGAGAATGTATCGGCCGTTACGTTCTTCCTCCTTCTCTTCTTCTTCCGCTTCTTCTTCGATTTCATTCCGTCCGCTGAGTACCGCCGCCGCGTCGTGATGAAAGCGCATCAGCGTCGCGGCGCCGCGGTTCTCTCGAGCGTGCGGAAAGCGATATCGCGTGTCTGCCGTAGAGCCCGCCGTACCGCGGTGTCGAAAATTCAAGGAAATGCAGCTGTTTCGCCATCGCGGATACGGATGTTATTCTTTTACGAAGCTAATCATCTCTCCGTTGAAGATGGAGGTTAAAAGGGGATCTTGGGTTTGCAGAAATTAGACCGGCAGTAAAAGCATTTTCCACGTTCCGTTCTCTCTTTCATATTTTAACTAGCAGCAAAAACATTTCCGTCCCATTTCGCTTCATTTCCGATTTTGCGAAACAATTTACGCGTGTACTGAAACGAATTCATAAAACAATTTACGCGCGTACTGAAACAAATTCATAAAACAATTTTTCACTTAACAAAAAAAAATACAACGTCGGTTAAACACGAATAAGGAAACTGTTCCAACAGTTTCAACGGCGCGGCGGCGGCGTAGCGTTGTTTCAACAAACGGCCACTTGAATAATACAGTTTCGCCGTGTCGAGAACAGTAAAATGCAAGTGGGATATCGCAGTGTACTGTATTCCGACGAAGGAGTATCTTGATGTCGTTTTCAGATGAAAATGTTGCGCGTACACGTAACGCGAGTTATTGACGAAGCTTCACCCGTGACAGAACAGTCACATACCTGTTTATTGGAAATTGCATGAGCCGAAAGCGTTGTATCTACCTGTATGATGCACGGAGTATTTTGGAATTCCTGTGACTTTTGACTTAATATCATGCACAGTAGCGTATTCAGTACGCACAGATGCACGCGCACACGTACGTTCAAATGTCTCTATTAACGTGGCGTAGATATATGTCACAGAAATTAAATAAAAACTGGATACAATCCGAGAGAAATTTTTTTCCCATCATTTCGACTCGACCATTGTGTGTATTTGCACGTTACGAGAGTGAGCTTTGAATCATTCTGTAATCTCGCTGAAATGGACGAGCCTCAAAGCTATCCTGCGATCGTGCAAGCTGTATGTTCTATGACGTTTGAATATTGCGGATTTACACGCCGCAGGTGTTTGCAATAGACAATCTGTTTAGTTGTAAATTAAGATTGGCGTTTGCGCCGAATTCGGCTATTTGCAGAATAGACGTGACCCACTTGTCGATAACGCCAGACGAAGATCTAATTTTAACCGTGTATAGTTTCTGATAATATACCCGAAAATAGCTTCTGATTTACAGCGGAATATTCGATACAGCAAAACACGCGCGAGAGCCACGAAAATTATTTTATTTATCGCGCCCGCTTCACCTTATCGTATCAACGTTGTTCAATCTTCGGCGACGTTCTAACGTTCGCGATTTTCAACAAAGTAATTTCTGCAGGAACACGTTACCGGCTCTCTCGCGTATACGTTCCTCCTCGGTTTGTTTGTGGCCGCTATTCCTTCGAATGTCCTCGTTTGCTTCCCCAGCCATTCCTCCCGCGCACTGGCGGAGATTTATTTTACTACTTACAATTAGTTTCAGCCGCCACTTCGTACACTCAGAGACGCAGTGCGACGTGTGCGCGGGTCAGCGCGAAGAATACCGCGCAGTTTACCGTGATTTAACTACTCGACCGTATTTCAGACCCTCCATGTTGCGAGAACTGTCTTAAAAACATGCAACTGCATATTAGCCAATCCAACGCTTCAAATGCGCATTGAAAGTTTCGTATTTGAGAATAAATATCATACATTTAAAAGATGCATAGAAATAACTATTTCCATTTTTAAATATTTTTGGACATATTTTATGAATCTTATTGTAAGCTCTTTTTTCCTTTCTTTCTCTCTTGTGTCCGTATGTAAGATTGAAATTTGTGAATCAAATAAAAAGAGATTGATAATAACGGACGTATGTATGTGAATACAGAGTATTTAAGAATTATTGAACTTTTCCTCGACCGCTGGAACGCTGGAGTGAAGAAAAATAGCGCTTTTAAAGTTCAGAAAGGTCGATAGTTTTTGAATTACAGCCGATTGAAAATTAGAGGCGAGGTGAACTTCAAAAGTGTAAATAGGGAATAAAACCTAGTTCTCAGCAAATTTCAAGGGAACTTTATTTTAACGGTAGTTCAATCTCTGAGGCTTGATTACCGAGTTTTACGAGATTTCCGAAACTATTTCGACACCGTCCGGCAGCAGATTCTTCAATTAACTTGGAGTTGATATATATTCTGCATATCGAGATATCGCCAGTTATGAATAACTGAAAGTTAAAGAGCCTTAATGAATCAGTCTTCTGAAGCGAGTAAATAGCAAGTAAATAACGAAATCATATCCTTGCAAACTAATGGCACTTAAATTAAAGTGCACTTTAATGCAATTTTAATGAGACATAACTTATAAAGACACATTTAATATTTTAAGTTAACGCTACAGAAAAAAATGTAGCATTCGCATTCTTGCATTTTTACTTGTTTATGATTAAATCTGTTGGAACACATTTTTTTTCTACAATCTTCTTCGTTTCAATTATTAAACGTTTTTGCGGACGATCGAATCAAAATCGATCTTAGGGAGTGATCGAATGAATTCGTGGTTAGGTATGTCTTTCAGCTTAGCGGAATGCTATCAACTACGACTCGATCGTCGATTTGGCAGCGCGTATACACGATAATTTTCCACCGTCTTGTGCGCCGATTCGAGCGCGAAGGTTCTGCACTTCCGGTTGGTAGGACTCCGGTCAACGAGCAATTTTCCGGCCGATTGGTCGGCGAAATGTCGAACTTGCTCCAAGTCGATCTCCGCCGACAGCAAGAGACACTCTTGTTTACTTCATGCCGGGTGTAGAGATTCTCCACGCGCGCCCTCCTCCTCTTAATTTTGTCAAGCAAATTTCGTTACTCGAATATTATCAATTAACATCAACACGAATCTCTCTAATACATGTACCAAAGGTATAGTTTCAAACTCACCTTTTATCACATTTTTTTATATTTATACTTTTTATATTTAGATAATATAATTTTAAGTAATTACTGTAATTGGTTTATAATTGTACGTAAAGTTTGACTTTTAAATTCCAAATTGTATACGGATGTGTTGAGATAAATATACACACGAAGGAATCCAACTCTCCCCGTGGCAATCGATTTTATTGTTTACTTCGGGTCAAAGGTAGTCTGGACTCTTGTGTGCTGTAGTTATCTATCCTCTACCATCGCAGGATAGACATCGTTTACCAATTAGTACGTCTGGTAAATTTTCGACTTGATCACGGCGTGGTGAGGGCACCTTGCGCGCGTTACAACCATTTAATTAGACGAAATCATAAACGCACGATACTAAACAAATGTCGGTGCGAGTACGCGCTGGGAATATGAGCATGATGAAGTTTGATTATTATTTGTCCGTGCACGTATAAATTCTAATCAACGTATATCATAGTTATATCAGCGAGAATGTCGAGTAAATTACGGCAGCCACGCCGCATAACTCGAAGTTCGCATTCGGAAGTTAAAACCGCATTCGACCGTGCATAGTATTCTAATAAATACAGGTACGTACTGTGGCCTTTTCCTCTAGAGATGATCGGAATGATTTTCTGCGGTTCGCCGAAACATTCGAAATACGCGTACGCGTTCGTCGAATAGTAACTGAAATATTCTAATAAAGAGAAAGAGAGAAAAAGCGAGACAAAGGAGAGAGAGAGAGAGAGCAGAAGATAATTTATAAATGGCCAAATATTTCAATCGTATATAAATTGTATTTTCTGAAAATATGGAAAATTGGAAAAGAACACAAACAAGTGCAAATTATTAATTTTTAAATTACGTTCGAAATACATTAATATAGATGTATAAATTACTGTGTTAGAGTTATTAAAGAGGGAATTAAGAAGGTGTGATCGATAAAATTGCAGCAAAAAGTGATTTATACGATTGAGAATATAACAATTATTGAAATCTTAGCTTGTACTTAGATTCCATGAGATCATTTGTGATTTTAACAGCGTAAAATTAAATTAATGAAATGTTTTTGATAACGGTTAATACGATGCTACATACTATTTTAAATAAAAAAAATGTATTTCGTTCTTCGTACCGTTCACATCGCACGCTCTGTACCGAACACCGATTAAGTAAGTCTCAGTTAATCACGGTTACAAATTTCACATCATAAGTTCACATCACTAGTGTTACTCCAAAGTTTAAATAATTACAGTGAGAATGTCGTGGATGACTGAAATGTATGAGCATTCTGTGAAAGGAGGACAACCAGCTAGCGAGAGAATTAATATATTCGACTAATTATTTTGCTGAAATTTTTGCTGTTACACTGAGGATGGTCCAAATCATAGGGACCAAAACGTCTGTAAAATTTTGAGGAACAATACATTGATTTACACGCGAAGACCTGGTGTTTGGCTCTTAATTGGCACTAAACAGTATACTCTTAATTTATTTTAAATAACATTCTATTTCGATTTTTCGATCACCTCCGTAAAACGAAGGAAAAATCGATTCAAGAAACGTTGAAAGAGAATCGTTGGATTCAAAAAGAATAAGTTAATTCTGAAATGCAAGGTACATGTGCGCGCCGCCAAATACACACGGTGTGATCAATGAAGCGCGACTCGCTGGAAATGAACAAGGCGGCGCTGTATCGGACACGTACGAACAAAAAAATAACACGGGGAGAGGAGGGGCAAGGAGGAAAGGAAGGGGGAGGAAAAAAAGCAGAGCAAAACTGGGATGAGTCCGCCGCGCGCGGCGGGGCTGTACGTACGCGTCGTCTGTTTATGTGAGCGCGGATATCGTGTTTACTCGGAGGGGGTTCGTATGCACTTGCATAAGCATCCCCTCGGTACCCGGCGGGGCGTGTGTGCTCGGCGCACCTTTTCCCCCCTGCAAGCTCAGTCCACTATTTACGGACGCGAGTAATTCATAACTCGTTTTTTCGTTAAGCCTGTCTTGCCCGGCTTATCCCTCTCCCGCCTCTCTCTTTTTTTCAATCGGGGACGGTTTGCGTGGGCCTCATAAAAACGAGCTTTGATCGGGTGCATCGAGCTGGACCGGTCGTCAACCAGTAGCGCGGCCGGCAAAGTGTCGAACCGAACTGCAGCTGCATCGCACCGGACACACATTGCACATACATTGGGATCTCTCTGTTGTGTGCGCGTGTGAATTTGTGTGTGTGTGTGCGTGTGTGTGTGTGTGTACTCTAAAAGCTCGTTATTAGATCGCGCGCACGTGATCTTTTCTTTTCCCGCGGAATGCTCGCTTGACAAGCGAAGAGCCCTTAACGGCTCCCCCTTAGCAGCGAAGGAGAGAAAGCCTTTTAGCTCGGACCACAATGGCCGGCCGCGGCGCGGAAATCGTGAGATCGCGAGACGAAAAACTTCTTTTTCTCTCCGTTGTGTGCAAGACGATGTTACACATGTTCGCGAGTGGGTTTTGTATAAACGTTAACGGCGGCGATGAGAGCGTTATCGGCGAACGAGAGCGGGTAACGTTTACCAACGTTAATTCCTAAACAAAGTACGGTTCATCAAACATATATAACTTGGAATTATCGTTGTTTTAATACAGATTTTCATCGTAGGAATATTATGGAGATTAACGTGACATAATATTACGTAACTGAGGGATCTCGATTTACACTGCATACGAAATCGTTCGCCCGAGGACTTTTACCCGAGGAAAAGTGGATTCCGACGTTATTAAAGAATATTCCCTTCTGAGTTACTGACTCCCATATTTTCTGAGATATCAACGTACTTCGTAAAGTTCAATATTATACGGTTCGCGCGCGGCAGAATTCTTCCCGGCTCTTCCGACGTCTAATCGACTTGCACCTTCCCGCAAGATACTTCTCGCCCGGAACGACCGCTTCCGCGCAAATATTTCCACGGGCCGGCTTTTGAGCAAAGGTCAAACACCAATCGCGTGCCCAGGTTTCCGGTTATTAAATCGAGACGATCCTGGTAATGCGTAAGGTCCCGCTAGAATAAAACGGACGTGCGTTTTATTACGTACGAGGTGAAAAAGAAAAAAAAAAACGGCCATACTCCGTTCGGATATCCTTTTCGGAGCGGGCGCTCGAATTCCCGTTCGTCTGAAATATTTTACAACGCGGTCGACGTGGTTACGAGCTGTAAATTCACGAACATCACGGACGATTCGTCGTCCGTTCGTCGATCAATGTTCGCGTATGACGAATCGGCTGGTATACGATCGTCGATGAAATGACGGAATTCGTCGAGCAGTCGTCTACGTCGTGAGAATAAAGGATCGAGAGGCGCGGCTTCTTTCGTTCCAAAGAACCAATTCGAGAAGAAGTTGCGTAAACGTAAAAGCGGATGGGGACGCGGCAGACGACAGTAGAAAAAAAAGGAATGGGGATAGAAAAAGAGCGGATTCGGAACGTAAAATGCGTCGTTTACGTGTTAAAGTGTTCGACGAACGAGTGTCCGCGTTGGATTGCAGAAGATCCACAGTGGATTGCGTCTACGCTGCACACGTATGTAACCGTCACGTTGATCGAGGTCATTAATTTGAGTGTCGTCAACACCAGGATGTAGCACTCGTTCGACCAAAATTTGGTTTATTCATCATGTCGGAATAATCGATCGAGCGAAGGTCGAAGTCGCGCAATGTTCCGGCAGCGACAAATGATTAATAGGCCGAAGGGTATTTTGCCTCTTCAGTCTGCGAGTGAGTTGAATCACTTGTGTCCAGTTTCGAATGATGTAAATGACAATGCGGATCAATTGCGAGAATGGGAAATAGGAGAAAAGGAAGTCTATCGATACAATTTATCTGTAAAAGCAAGTTGCACGTTGAAAAGAAGTCAACGATTATTCCAGTTATTTGTTTTATCATTTCTATAAATTATTTCTATAATTATTCATAGAAATTGTTATTTCAATTACTGTCGCTTTTTTCATTTGTAGTATTAGAATAACTGTATGAATATCTTATAAATTTTTATTTCTTTTATATTCAAATAATCAGTTTTCGAACTTGTTGTATTTATTTTGTGTATATTAAAATTTTTATTCGAATAATGATGAAGATGATGAATGAGATGAGAGAAAAAGATATTTATTATATTTAAAAAACTACAAGATAAGCATATCAACTGCTACTATGTGCTCAAAGCGGCAGTAAGTGGGACAATTTCCCTAGAAAATGTTTATAGAAGATGAGTAAAATTTCAAAACAACGGACGAATGTATCTTATAGGATTGTCGAATTTGGAAGAAACTGAGATAAAGCTTTTCACGAAGTAGATTTGAAGTACAGCAAGCGGGATGTATAATTTACCCAACCGGAATGCATTCTACGAATATATCGATACAGAATTGAGTTACACAGTAAGAAGGTAAAATATGCGTCTATCTTTCTCTCTCTCTCTCTCTCTCTCTCTCTTTCTCTCTCTCTCTCTTCTTTCGCAATGTTATATCACCAGAAATAAGACGGTAAATTTGACGTGTCCGGCGTCTTTATGGATGTCGACGTGCGGACGGGACCGCGAGAGGGAAGTCACGATAATGTACGTAACAATGTCGAAAGTCGAGTAACGGCGGATCGTAGAAATAGAATCTCTCCGGGTCGTTCCGCGTCGTGAAATCCACCGCCGCCGTCGGGCGCGGCCGTCAGGTCGAACGGAACGGAACGAAACGCGAAAGTTTTATGCAGTACACGAAGACATCCAGCTCGATATACAACCGCGATAAGCACGTTTTTCCGATAAGGACACCCGCCCGCCCGCTCTCCTGTTGCACCGGCGCGAAAGTAGCGATCGCGGGACCGCTTTCCTCGGAATAGCTTCCAGCGAAGTTTCAGCGCGTTGCCGGATATAGAAGCGGTCAATACGCGCTCTTGGGACGATTAAGAGATTTCAGTCGCTTACCTGTTTCGTTATCGCGATCTAATTCCGCGATCGTATCATCGCGCGCGATATATTTAGAAACAGACGACAATGTGTCTGGCGATGATAATAGCGTTGAAACTTTTTGCAACTTTCCTTCTGCTCGGTGTCATTCGACCAATCCCGACTGTACTTTCGGATAGTATATTTCTCGTCGTTTTTGCCGCGAGTTAATAATAACGATCATAAATATGACATCGACACGGTGCGATGACCTACATAGATATCGATCGCGACGGGCATAATGGCGTCTCGAAAATATTATATTTTAATTCGAGTATTAATAATAATGAAGATATAATAATGACGGAAATGAAGGAAAGACAGTGTACGCGTTCAACCCTTTTTTCGCTTTTCGGCATAGCCGCGGTTAAGAAGGTAATTGTACATAAATTATGATTAAGTGGATCTAGAGTTTAAATTGTCCTGCGACTCGATTGGGCGATAAATATCGCGAGCTCTATGCCAGACAGGTCGAAAGAGGGTGGCAGACGAGCCTCCATAAGACGCGGCTTTAGAACGGAGGATGGAATATACAGGAGAGAGAGAGAGAGAGAGAGAGNGAGAGAGAGAGAGAGAGAGGGGGGGGGGAAAAAAATGAATCTACAATGATTTATCAGAGTTGGTATCGTCCCCCGTCGTTATATACACGAGACTTCCGTGACAGGAAGCCATTTTTCACGACGTTCGCGAAGAATACTTGCGACCGTGACATTTTAATCGATCTGTAAATACTTATCGGCGATGGGACGGATGAGGTCTGGTTAAATCGACGGACGTGAAAATAATTACGCACGCGCGGAGGTAAACGAGGTGCGATTAAACAAATTGAGCGAAAAAAATTTAATTTCACATTCCGCGAGATCTGCGCCCGAAGTTAATGGCAAAAAGTTAGTGTACATTGCACGCGGAACTGTGATGTCAGTTTCCGATAATTAGGCATCGATCACAGCGGAAATACGTGTGGGAAATACATACGAGACATAAAATCATTATCGAAATATGCGTTATATGTCCATCGTCGAAGCTGACGTAATTCCTGAAAAATTAGAAAAATATATATATACGCGCGGAAGCAATAAAAGAGTGACGATAATTCGAACCTCTTCCCAATTGGAGCTTTCAAACTCCGCGCTATTTCCCATAATTCCGGCATGTGTATTCAAAATATTCTTTTTTTTTTTTCAACTACAATCTCGTACCCTTTTATAGAGTAGCGGCTCGTTGCACGAACGATTCGTTATTACGTGTGTCCCGGATGCATCGTTGCGATCAATGCGAGCGCTCCGCTCGAGATGCACATAAATCGTGTGCCGTGCGCATGTAAACACACGGACGGACGGACGCGGACCAGAACTTGCTCGCGTGTATATGCGGAAGTATATTTGCCCACACATACATCTCACCCCGTCGCAAGCCGGAACTACTTGAAACCGTCCGAGCAGGTGCTTCGTAAAAGCCGCACATCGGCGTTTTGGCACGGTTTCATTCTGCCGAAAGGATAGGTAAAAGCGGGGGAAAAAGTCGGAGTGGATCGCACGTTCGTTAAACGGCTGATTTACCGTCGACTTGGCGAGATTTACGCGAGAATCTTGTTACTCATGCACTCGTATGCGCTATCGTATAATTTTATCTGTAGTCACGTGTCTTACAATTCGCGCACAGTGCAATGTGATTCCGTATAAAATATTAACTCGTCCTACAATCCGAGAAGACCGATAAACCAGCTAACTTTAACTTACTGTATTGCATCACACGTGCCTCATAAGTTTAGTCAAGATCATCCCGTAAAGAACGATTTTCGATTTTCTCTCTCTCTCTCTCTCTCTCTCTCAGTGTCTTAATATATCCGCGGAATTAAGGTCTCCACGGATTTTCTTTCGCTCTCTGCGCGCCCGTCACGATTTCGTCCGTGCGAGCCGGTTCCGAAGAAAGATTTGTGCTCTCGCCCTCGGTTGCAATTCCAGCGTGGTCGCGATAAGTGCTCTCAGATTTACAGTTTAATGCACAATCGTCTTGCCCCGCGCTCGCGTCTGCCCTCCACTCTCCTCTAATTACTCCGGGCCGAGGCTTCGGCCTTAATTGAAATACCGAGTCCTTGCTAGCGTTCGCCACTCGGCACGGAGAGAGAGAGAGAGAGAGAGAGAGAGGAGAGCTGTCGTGGTGCCAGGCGCCGGTGAAGTATCGGCGCAAAATATTCAATCTTGTAACAGTCAGCGCGATTACCGTCCTCGAGAGGTTCATTCTTCAACATGGCATCCTTGCAAATCGCGCGATCGCGCCCAGAAGTCAGAAAAGCAAATTATCCAAGCGCACTCCGACAAATTTTCCCATCGTCACTTTATTGACTTACAACATTATCGTATTATTAAGTCGATTACTCATGACATTTCTCAACAAACATTGGGAATAACGGCTTCGTCGCCTTGAAAAATATCGCCGATTTTCAGCGACGACATCACAAAGTATTGATCTCGAAGAGATATAAACGTTCATCCGAGATTTCGGGGTCGAGTGTCTTCGTTGATCGCGTCATTTTCCCCATAGACGAACCGCTTTTCTCCGTGCCCCTTCCGCGCGCATCCGTCACAAAAATGAATTCACGAAATCTGCACCCTGACATATAAAAGAATATCTCCGTGTCTCCGCCATCCTCTCCTGATCCGCCCGTCTACACGGCCTCTTCATCTTCTCCTCGTCGCGCGTAGCAGAGAAACGACTAGCGAATCCCGGACGACGGCGTTTCTCATAAAGTCGCGAGCTGGCGCGTAATCGCGGGTATATTAAAGCGCGAGAAGATCAACGTGGGGAGGATTCCGCGAAATAAGGAGAATTCCGTCGACGAACACTCGCATGCCGTATAAGCGCGGTATGACGGGCGCGTCAAACGAGAATCCGTGCGCATCCGCAAGTAGCGTCTCGTCGAAATGATACGTGTTCACCGCGAGACTGCGGCTGCGGAAACTTTTTCGCAGCGTTAGAGGCAAGCTGAATGAAAAGATCGTCAGTAATCCGCCGCGGAGTAGAGAAGAACGATCGCGGCTGATTTTTAATAAACATTCCCTGAATTCGGGACCGCGGATCCTTTCAATCTGTTTAAGAGTTCCATGAAAAATTTCTACACATTTTATTTTATTGTTGATTTAACCCAGATATAGTCACTAAATTTTTTACGTAACGATCACTTGAAGTGATTGACAAAAGGAAGAAGCATTAAAGAGCTTATTATGACGATATTTCTAAAGAAAAATAGCTAACAGAACGTTTGCAAATAGATTGCTGTTGAGATTATATATTTAAAGATTTATAAAAGTTACCAGAAAAAAATATGCTATAATATTCATTTTATAGCAATTTAAAATAAGGCTAAAACGCTAGCATTTAAAGTTATTTGTATTGTTCAATTCAAATTGAGGAGCTAAAAGAGCCATACGTAAAATCTTAATCCAATTGCAGTGTAATTAATCAATAATTTAATTTAATTTAATTTAATTTATTGTCGGTTAATGTACAACGGAATTACAAAACAACACACAGTGAAAAGTACGTATATGTATGCAAATATACAAGAGGTGAAGCAACAGCGTTACTGCTGCGCCAAAGCCCACCCGAAAATATAGATATTACATACAGGAAACAAAAAAAACTGACATTGCAAAGATGTGTTGCATATCGCTATCCTGACCATAAATATGCACGGCGGAAGAGTTTGATGCCCATACTTGGTGATAAAAAATTAATAAGTCAATTCTGATGCTCAGATGAAAATAACAACTTGTGTGATTGTGTTTACCAATGAAATAAAACGGTCTAAAAATTCTTTTCTGGAACGGTATAAAAAAGAATTTTTAGACTGTTCCATTTCATCGATAAACACACAGGTTGTTGTTCTCATCAGAACTAACTTATTAATTTTTTATCACCAAGTATGAACGATGTGTCAAACTCTTCCGTCGTAGCATTTATACTCACAATAGCGATATGAAACAAATCTTTGTACTTTGCATGTAACATCTCAAATGCATATAATTTGGAAAATGACACTTAGAACGATTTAAATTGTATGTACAATTTATCTAAAATATTCTTTTGTTTGTTAACAACCAGTGCGACACTGATGATCATAATGCGGAAATCGAAACGTTTGTTAAATTGTAGTGAAATACATTATAGGTAAATTGCATTAAGATCTTGCGTATAATTCTCTTTTTAGCTCCTTAATTTGAATTATTGAATTTTATTCCTCTGAGCCTTGTTTATATTTTCATTTTTATTTGCATTGTATTTGCTTTTGCAGAATTATTAAAAATGATTTATTTTTATTATATTTATTTATTATATTATATAAATATAAAAATTATACGTGGTATTTTTCAATAAAAAATATTTGTAGAAATATGATATAACCTTTTTGTATTGTATAAACACAAAGATATTATAACACTTTTAACTCAAACGTCAATTTAAAAAAACTCACATTATTTCGAATTTATAATATAAACTTTTACCACACTCGATTAATTTTATAACGTAAAACAAAACGTAACGTTCTAGATCAGTAAAGGAATTTGTTATGACGTAAACTTCATTTTTTCGACGTCCGGGGTGTATGAAACATGCTCAGGTAACTATCGGATTAATAAAAAAATTTACGCTTGCTCGTGATTTTCGTTTGTTCAGATATTATGCACCGGCGATTTTTACGAGGTCTCTGCACCTACGTGAATGTTACTACGCGATATAGGCTCGGCTGATCGTTCCGTGCAAGGCACAGAAATAGCGGTCGATGGATGGGAAGATTGTAGGTTATTTCCCCGGCATAATATTAGCAACCGTGTCATGCGCTCTTATTTCTTTGCCCGACAATATTCATTCAACAGACATTTAGATAATGACGCAGGCCGGCGCGTCAGCGCGATATCGCTTTGAGCGTATCGTAGCGTTCGCGGAAGCGATTAACTATAATTTCTATCACTCGAGTATCGAGTCCAAGAATATCTCTCGTGAGATCTTTAATGAAAAGAAGGAAAGGGTGGACAATCGACGCGTCCTCGATTCACACCTGTAATTTCAAACTTTTTATCGGAACGAACTGTGTCACGTAATATGCACGTAAGAAACACTCGGCCGGGTTCTTCGCGTACGTCGAGAATTCTGTATCGACGTTCGTCTCCTTCAACGCTTCCACGAGTGGTGAAAGCGCACGTTCGGTCAGCCGATGAGGGATGACACTGAAAACTATGAAAGTCACCGACTCCTGGAGAAGTTTCCGAGGCAAAACCAAGTCCTGGTCGTTCGTTCGGCGCGAGCCAGCGAAGAAACGTGATCGAAGAACGATGAAAACGAGATGAACGACACGACGGGCATAAGTCGACGAGAGAATTACGTTTTTCTTTCCTTTTTACGTCTCTCTCGTGTCGTGCACTCAATCTCCCAGCTCGCAAGAGTAGTAAACGCTTAACGCCGATGCGCCCCGTCCCGCCCCGCAGTAATTATTCGCCGCGCATCAAACTGAAAGAATTGTAGCGCGGATAATAAAACCACCCCCCTGGAACGAAGAATAAGATGTAAGCCGGGTAAGGCGGGAGAAATGGCACGTCGCTTTTTATTGTCGACGTTCGTCGGGCACGGCGTAAAAAAATCTTTCCGAGGTGACGGTAAAAGAAATACGCGATTTCTAAAAGCGCTCGCCTCACTAAAAAATACAGCCTGTGATAAATTTCATATCAAATTTCGCTTAGCGACGTGTTTATGGCACGATTATTTTACCTAGTATCATCAGTCGTAGGGTTATGGAACTTGAGAATTAATCTTCATTATAATATAATATATAATAATATATAGAGTCTATAAAGTCCGTCTCCATTCCTTATATTGTGGAAAGTTAAAAATTTGGAAAAACGGCGAAATACGAGTTCGATCATTTCGATGGAAGGCTACTCTATACCTTCCAATCCACACAGAAAAAAAAATTAGTATCAAATCAAGAATTCCTTATTTTATATATAAGCAAGAATATAAAATTTTCTTGGAAGAATTTATAATCTTAAACAGACATAATTTGCTTACAGAAGAAAATTTTTCTCTTCATGTAAGCAAATTATGTCTGTTCAAGATTATAATTTCTTCCAAGAAGATTTTATATACTTGCTTATATATGAAACAATAAATCTTAATTTAATATTAATTTTTTTTCTGTGCACTTAAAAGAATGCCCCTCGAAACGATCAAACACATATTTTACGGATTTTCATAATTTTCAACTTTCCAAAATACAAGGAATCAGGACAAGTTTTCTAGACACCCAGTATGATGATATAACGCATAATCATCGCTTTGATTTCACGTAATATTGTAATTATTTATGACGTGAATTTATAAAAGAGTATTAAAATGCGAACTGAAATGACACTATTTACGACCCACCCGAGTGGTAAGGCTTTGCGCTCGATCAGACGCCGTTTAATGCGAAAGAAAGTAATTCTTTCTTTTCTCGCTTCCCTTCCGCTCCGCGTCATCTTAATATCGTGATATCTAAGTAAAGGAATTCTTCGAGCAGCTGTCGCGCCCGTACCGCGACATTATTCTCGGAACCTTCCTAAGTGAGGATATTAATCGCTGAGAAGTTACGCTTGACCGAGTTTCTTCGGGATAAATGAAGAGGACAGTGTGTCTGTTGAATGTAATCACATTTTATCGAGCGCACCGTCAATTTGCATTATTTTTACCAGTCAGATATTTCCTGCTCGAGTAATTATTATTCAAGGCACGTATGTTAAATAATAATAATCGAAGGTGATGAACGTCCAAATGGACACAGAAACTCGGTCGTTATTTAAGCTCGTGGTAATTCTGTGCAGTCAATTTTTAAAAACTGATTTTATAATCGCTTTCTTCTTCTTTTTTTATTTTTTAGTTCTCCGCAATTACCTCCTCCCTTAGTAGCGGAGCAAGAAATTTATCTTCGCTCGACAAACAACGAATGTTTGGACACGCTTCAGTTTTGCGGAACGGGCGAAGAAAAACATCGGATCGGCCTTCGCGTTTTCTGGGCCGATTCCTTCCAGTGTGCTCCGGCGAGTAGTAAACACTTTAGCGTGTTCCCGCGGATATGTTCGACAAACACGTTCCAATAAGCACTTTTATCTCAGCTTTTAACGATGAATCGTACTCTCGCCGGCAGTGGGGCGCGAACAACCGGAGCGGGCCTCTCGTACACGTACACGAGCGATTAAAAGCGATACGTTACGTCGCGCGAACTCGCCCGCACGAATGCTTTAATGAGAGTACCCTGCTGGGGCGGACCTATATTGACATTCCGGCGCGCACACACGTTTAACCTGTGGAAAGTGGTGCCGCACAGACGAAAGTGGAGGCTCTCCGCGTTCGTATCGTTTATTTACGTGAACAACAGTAAGCGAAAGCTTGCGATTATCATATTACGCGCTCCCCTGATTATTATTCCTCTTCTCGTCAACTGCAAAATCATCCTTCGCCGACTGAAGGTTTCCTTCCCCTTTCGTGCAAAACGCAGACATTTTAATAATGCCCCTCACAATTCCGCGGAGCGGAAGAAAGAGCGAAAGAATCTGTTCGCGGCACCTTCCGCAATTTTTCCTTTCAGCTTCCGCTAACTATTGTGAATCACCGCATTATCTCGTGCTCTCCTAACTTATACTCCCCCCCCCCTCTTACAGGGATGAACTGTGCGGACAGACTTACCAATCTCGCGTTGCCTTCGCGACGAACTGCTTCTGGTTCTCCCTATCGATCGGCATGGAATGGTGATAGCGATGATCATCAATGGAAACAACTGAATGGCAAACAAGGCGGGTCTCGTTTCGGTCGAGGATCGTGAGGTTGTAAGGCGACGCCAGGAGTCGAGAAGCCATTCGATCCAAAGCCACCCACGATTTACCGGCCACCACCCAGGACGGATACGCGCAACGCTGCGGTGGCTTTTCTGTAACACGAAAAGATGGCCTTGGAGAGAGAATCCCGTTTGTCACCATGATTCTACTCGCGACGCAAATTTCGCATGTGTGTGCATTCACGATATTCTTCTCTCTTAGAAGATTAAATCGAAATTATATTTGCGAGTTCTAAATATTTAACGTTCCTTCTCTCACGCGCTTCTTTGTACATTTATGGTTGTCGTCAGTCGTCAGCAACATTTTTTTAGATTAAAAGTTAAAAAGCGCAGAACAATCACGGGTTTAACAGCGGGAAAAATTGTATGCGAATTTAAACAGCATTTAGAATTTAAACTTTGTAGAAAAGTTTTGTCATTGGTATTCACAATTATCAAAAATATTTTTAGTGTTTTCAAAGCTGCAAGCCAAGATTGCAAAGTTGATTATCGCCGCAACGTCAACAGTTTAATTCCTGTAATTTTCATCTGCATGTTGCAAATTCGGACGACTGTTAAATTCAAATGTAATTACGTGTCAAGAAATAGCTGCGGCTTTATTCTTAGAGAGCGCTGTAACTCCGCTCCTAACGCAGTTATTTCAAACTCGAAATGCATAATATATACTGTAAGCTCGTTCCCGACTCTTTAAGTTCACGGGGTCCTCGAGCAGATAATCCAGCATAAGTAAACTTTGACCTCTCTTCTTCCTACGCTGTAAACTTCGTTTCCAACGGCATGCTGGCTGTTTCCTGCGCATTATCAGGCTCTTGCACGCTCCGTCAAAGAATTCCGTCGGGGAAAAAAAGGGGGAAAAAATGAAAATCGAGCGATATTCGGCGGTCTTCGTTCAATAATTTCGCGCTAATTAGAGCGCACTTTTAACGGCGTTATATTCGTAACTAGCGTAATTATACGAGAGCGACATACGTCATACGTGAACGTGATGTATATTAACCAACTCATTAGCTTCATTAACACACATACACATGCGTGCGCACGCGCTTTGCATTATAACGCATAATTCACGTATGCATTGCATTGTCATTGTCGCGGTAATGATTCGGAATTGTTCTCGCTATTACTGATAAAATATTGAAATCGCGTTGTGTATGCATTGTTCGCGAAAATGTGTAAAAAAATCGTAAACTTTAGCGCTCGATCATAACAATGTATCAGGAAACGTCGAAAAGTAATGACGTTTTTATAAATATTGTAATATAAGCATATAGTGCTATTAATATAATTTATTATTTATTCAATAATGTAATCGCATTTTCTATGATAATCGTCCACTAATTTATTAATTTTTTAAAATTCTGTTATCGAAGAAACTAATCAGCTTTGATTCTGTAACATGATAATGTTCAACGGCATCTAGTGAATTATACACGACAAAAAATTAAAGAATTAGGATGGGAAGTATTCCCTCTTCCACCATATTCACTCCATCAGACTATCATTGGAATATTTCTTATGAGAGAAAAATCTCGTGAGAATAAATATTGTATAAATTGCTTTCAATTACTTTGAATTGCTTACATTTACTCTCTAAAGCTAAATCAGTAAAATATAACTGATTTGCAGTGCACTAACTGTGATCATCAGTAACTAATACACTGATTTCAATTTAGAGAGTACATTTTTCTAATCAAAGCCAGATAATTTCTTCAAGAAAGAACAAACTAATAAATCAGTAGATGATCATCACAGAAAATGACGTCACTTAAACTATTAAATAAATAATAAATTATTTTAACAAAACTATATACTGTTTACATTATTTATAAAAACTACATTACTATCCGGTCGACTTAATACATCTTAAGAATACGAAAACTATTAAAAAAAATCGTGCGTAATATAAAGTTGCCACGTGCTAGCAAACAACCGGTTACATTGACGCAAATAATTTGCTATAAACGCGCGACAGCTCTGTCGCCGGCGAACAGTTATCCTGTCAATGGTCGGTTGCTCACGGCCATCAATCACCATGCACCGTGAATTAATGGACCGTTAAAAATGCACGAGCGACAAAGTATGCTGCGTGCGTGCCGCATACTACAACAGCGGCCTGCATGCAACTAAAAGCTAATCGATAATTCAATCGGGTGTATGCGTGCGCTGTAACGCTATAGCTAGGTCGCCGAAATTGCGCTGCTTATCGCATACGTCGCCGCGGATGATAAGAGAGAGGCATAACGATGGCGATAAAGAAACGGGCGGGATCCACGTAATTGTTTCATTATGCGATCTACGTTGCCGCGATATAATTATTTTCTTACGCGTATATTTTCTATGTGATACGTGGAAAGAATTGCGCACTGGTTTGTACCTAATTACAATTCCTACCTTGCCAAAGAAATTTTCAAAATTATGTTTACTTGCATGCACGTATAATTTATAACGAATAATTTTAATCTATTTGATTTATTAATTCAATTTTAAATTTCAATCAATAAATTTCGGATATTGCGCAATTTAATTTTTGTGCAAGATAGAGAATGAAATTAGTTTAATGTGCTTCGAATTTTGTGTCACGAACATTTTCGACAAAATATTCGGCAGACAGGAATTATCGCAAAATACGCCAATAGCTTGAAATTTAAGTGCGAAAACAAAATACGAATCAACCTTTTTAATGTTTTAGCGCAGTATATCTTGCAATGTAAGCACGCTGTACATAACAAAATGCGTATTAAAATGAGTCACGCCTGCGGCGAAATGGAAGAAGAAACGTATGCTTTGTTTAAAGTAAATTACGCCCATCCTCTTATCTTCCTTTGCAGTCCGACCGCATGTAATGCCATTGCATTACCTCGAAAAGATTGCAATTCCACAGTGCGTCGGCGGCGGTTATTTGAAAACGGCAATCTAAAATGAAAATAGTATCCACGGAAAACGTTGCGGGGATCCTCGGAGCGTCGGCATTAAACATGATTGTTCGTACCAAAGCCAATTTTTTTAATCGACTCGTACAAAGAAACTAGCTTCTGAAATACGGGATATGAGAATAGAACTTTCTTAAAAAGCGATACTACTCCTGATCAAGATTTGTTCGAGAAGACAACGAACTTAACAATATAAATATAAAGGGAATAAAAATGTGCGAAAATAAAATATGCGAAAATCTAATAACTGTTGTACAATTCACTATTATTCCGATATTTCATAGATACGTGTATATGCATTTCTACCGCGCGATGATATTCCACGTTTTTCGCGTAACTGTATTTCTTCCGTTACTATGCATACTTGTTCTGGTTTTCTACCCTTCTTGCTCTAACCACAATATTTCCCGAGATGATCCTAATGCACGGCGGATTTTCGAAGCAGCGCAAACCGTGCTTTAAAACTATATCTTTTCTTGGTAGAATAGATCAAACTGCTGCATTTTAAGGTACCTAAGTCGAATAAGGCCTAGCATTAAATAAGGCCCACTTTAGAATTTATCTCTTAAAAAAGCGCTTTACCAGAATATATGCTTAAAAGATGTGTCATAGAAGGAGATAAAGAGAGGTCGGGAAATTAGACTCGACAGCAACGCATCTGTTTAGTGTAATAAAAACTTTGTGACAAAGTAGCTGAGAGTGACTCGTTTTTATAAAAATTCATTACAAAGCTTATTAAATATGCATTATTTTATAGTATATTATAATGTATTATTCAACCTTCTAACCATAGAAAATAACAAACTGTATGTATATCAATTTTTGGGAATAAGTATGTTTTTAGAAACAAAGTATTAATCGAATAAGATTCATGTCAATTTTGTTATGACCATTGTTATTTGTCATGTGTGTAGTTTACATCAAAAGATAATAATTTTCAAATATTTTTGAGAAACTACAAAACTGCATCCAAATGGCTAGAAGTTTCAAAAAATTAAAAGATTAATTAAAGATCAAATTAAAAATAATTGTAATATTCAAAAGTAGAATTAACCCTAAGGGATTTTGTTTTTATGATTAATAACTATTTTCAATAGATTTTTGATTCGGGCCTTATATTCACAAGCATGTAATAAGGACCAAAATAAAAAAAAAATATTTTTATTTATTTATAAATATTCTAGATGAAAGATATATTTTATTTTTATGTGAGTGACTGAAATACAAATTTTATTTTCTCTTAGTTTATTTTAATATCCTCGTAGAGTTTCTAAAAATCAAATAAATATAGGCCTTATTGGATCAGATACCTTAAACGTTATCTTAAATGACACCTTGTTCGCAGTTATCGTCAAAAGCATCGCATTTACATGCAATTTTTGCAAACCGATTACAAGCATGTGCAAGAGACATTACAAGAAAGAATAAGGAGACGCGAATTTACATATCGGTTAGATAGAATTTATCACGCGTTGGCGAATAACGTTCTCTTCATCCACGGGCGGGCACTTCGGAGCGGGAAGCCCGGCGTAGCTCGAGATCCCGGGGCTAATCTGCCTCCTGGAAAGTTTAAATGGAAACGCGGTACTCGGGTAGGGGGTTAACGAAACATCCGCGACGCCGTGGTAAGGGCACCGCTGAAAAATTTTTAAGCTGCTTAACGCTCGAGTTGAATTTCCTCCAGCAGCCGCGGCCGCGATTTCGAAATATTAAGCGGCAGCTTCATCATTCCTCGATAACATGTTCATAGATTGTCGCCTGACCACGTATAATAGATTAATAACGATATATTAATACAATGAGATAATAATAAAATAACATTCGAGATTCGTCGCGGTCGAACCGAAAATCCGAGTGTGCCGAGCGAAAATCAAAAGCGGATAAAACGGAAACCCATTCGACGGGTTTACTCGATAGCGGCGGCTCGTCGTGACGCTGATCCTCCTTCGCAATGGATACTACTGGATCATACCGATCGTCTCGGCGGGCGTACATTGCGCCGACGACCGACGACGCGACGGATCAAACTGGAGCCATCCGTTCGTCGTCGCCCTCAATATGGTTAACCATGAATCCTGCGACAAGAGCGTCCCGGCAAGGCTACGTGTAGCTATGCGATACCGTGGAATACCCGAAGTACCTGGAGTTGACCACCGTACGGTGCCGACGCTAGTATGCCGGACAAGAATCCGATCTGGTGTCCGCAGGCACTCTCATAGTTTACGTGCTCTCGTTCTCGGGGTTCGGGAGCTCCGGACGTACGGCGGCTTTCGTACTCGGGTCGAGGAATACGCGCCAGTCTGCCACCGTTGTCTCTCCTCGCCATCGATTAACAGCCCCTCGTGGAATTTCGATCGTTAAGCCCGATCTTAAGCGTTACGCGACGAACACCGAAACGCAGCCGACGCAGAACGTGTCGAACGATCGCGATCCAGACGCTATTTCAGGAAGGCGGACGATTCATTTCTAATTTTTTTCTTTCATTTCTTTTCTATTGACCTTTTTAGCTTAAAATATGCTAAAATAGTTGGTGCGTTTAACACACCGAAAAAAAAAAAAAAATACGTTCTCTCGAATTTAAGACACTAAGGTAACTCTGGTATTCGCCGCAGAAGTCAGAAAAAAAAGAGTGAAAGTAATTTGCACGTAATCAATTTGCTTTTGAATTATTTTCGAACTAATTTTTCAAATTGGTTGAAATTTGTTTGCCTCTTTCTAATTATTTTGTTGTAATTTCAGTCTTTTTACTGTTAATATCAACGACACCTTCGTGAGTTGAATCGATTTGTTATAAGTGGCAACGATATATTACAACCTACATAAAATAATTACTCTCTCTGTATGGTGTGAAGAAGGCTTATGTCCATTTACATTAATGTAGATTAATTTCGATCTTGATTTAACTTATTACCTTTATCTTCTTTTTTAATTTTAAGAATTACAAAAAGATGAAGAGTAATAGTTAAACCAAGGTTAAAATTAATTTACAATAGTGGAAATGGACATTAGTAATGATTTCACATAAATAGAGAGATATAGTAAAGGAGTGCACCAAAATACAAGTGTGTTTAGCTGTATTCTTTGTTTCTGCTTGATTGCTTTATGAGTGACTATATACCCCACCCCTTTTGATATACGGCACAAATGTAAGAATGTTTAAGTTCTTTTTTCATATAAGAAAATAAATATTTCATATTTCTAATTTTTTTTTAGTATAAAGTTTTTGTTATAGTTTGTATCTTAAACATAGTAAATAATTCTTGATAAATTAAATTTTCTATATGTGTGGAATGTATACAGGGTGTTTCTTAAAAAGCGTCCACTAATTATAGTGTATATATAGACACCAACAGCGGTATGTCTATCTAAAGGACAGCGCTGATTGGATTAGCTTTACTCAATAATTACTGCTTTTTTTAAGCATTATAAAAAAAATGTTTCAGGACTTTTCGACTCAATTTTTAGCAAGGAATAACATTATATAATTAGTGAGCGCTTTTTAAGAAACACTCTGTATACTAAGATTCTTTCTGAGTTCTAAAAAAAGAGCGCAATAGCGCGGGAAGAGATGTGAGAGTACTCACTCTGTATCATCTTGAATGTTCTGGCGGCCTCGGTGACGCTGATCAATCCGTTGCAGGCGGCATCCGAGCTCTGCGCGAGGTTCCACGTGTTGTTCGATGGATTCGTGTAAATAAAGCATCTGTAGCTCTCCTCGTCGCTTGTTTTACGATCGTTACGATCGCTGTGCAAACGTGCGACCATGTAATTTGTGCTGCCCTCCCTCCAATGAGCCAGACACTCCAATTCTACGTCTAGAAAAACAAAACGTTACAACTGCAAATTGGCATGTATCCAATAATAACCGTTGTTTTATCTTTTTTTTTATTTTTTTGCTTTTTACCTGGTTTCACCAGGACACACGGGAGGGCCGCGTTGACGCGTACGCGGAAGTTGCGGCGCATACGTTTTACGAGGCTTTACAGAAAATATAAACTGCAGTGCGATGAAGTTACCAGACGAGGGGGTGGTACGCCGGCCTTCGCGAAGATATATATCAAAACGAACGAAAATTCGGTCGTGATTCTCCAGCCTACCGCGCGACTCTATTAGTAACAGACTCGTAAATGCAAGTTTATTGCCGTTGTCCCCGGATAAAGCTATCTGCAGAAGTTATAAACGTGGGTAAAACTGGGATATATGAACGTTCATGAAAACGCATTATACCGTATTCGCGTACGCGGATCCGCGCGTGTGCGCCGTGTATTCATTTATCCGTGCGGCGCGTATCGAGATAGACGATCGGGGCACGGGCCGATGATAATTGCGCAAAATCGTTTGGACAAGCCCAGCAACAAATGGTAATTGACAAGGCCATTAATCATTCATTCCGAAGCCGCGAGCTTTATTGACCGTTACAGGCCTTGCACGTCATGTTAATTAATGTCAAAGCGGATGTTAACGTCACCGCGGGAACGCCGCCGCCGTCATAATTCCTTTTTACGTGCCGAAATGCCTCCGCCGCCCGGCGTGACGAGTCGACTAGACGGAACACTTATTTCGCCTATAATTCGATCACATAGTGATTTCGTTTCCGATAACTAGAATCAACTTCCGATATTTCCCCGCTCGCGCAACAATCAGGGGTTGCCTGACCCATCCCGCACTACATTTTATTGTTTCTTTTAATAAATTCACTTTTTTTGCGACAGAAAACCGATGAAAAATGTAAAATAAACCAAATGTTGAAATTTCGCGAAAAAAAAAATGTAAATGACAGAAAACTCGATGACAATAAAGCTGCGAATTGAAACTTTACATCCGCAACGTACTTCAAAATTTGCAACACATTCAGGCACTCGGCATGCGCTTTATAACTGTAGATTGTAACGAATTAATTATGGACCAATAACAAAATGTTACTAGGCAGTGATTGGACTCGCACATGTTGTATAATTCATAATTGTTTGGGTATTCACTTGACAAATTATGAGCGTTTGTAAACAGGCATAATACAATTGCCGTGTAAATGGATATTATACAATGCATGTTGGTATAATAATATTATTTTATACACAGTATCTATTGTACAATACCCATTTATTATACGATATCAAAGAATCCGGTAGAAAATGCTAAATCAAAATTTGTGTTATCGTTAGATTTGTACTGAGTTGGAAAAAAAATACGGGGCAACACCGGTTATCTCCAAATCCGATCAGAGATTTCCTGGTCCACTAGCGATTCAATTATGACTTTTCGTTTTAAATCCCACGACTCACAAACCACTTTACTTGTATTACAACTGCATTTCTTCTGGATGCCTAAATATTTAAATTACGAGCCTGAGAATCATTCCTAATACGGTAGAAAAAAATAAAAGAAAAGAAAAAGAGAAAGACGTTCGAAGATTAAGTAGGCCATACACTATAGCTGACGTTCGATCCGTCTGTGTAAAATGAGTTTGTCACATGTCAGCACGGTATAACGACGCGGGGAGAATACTGACCCACGCTTTCGGACGAGTGAACGTTGGCGCACGCTTGGTAGCGCAGGAGCAGACGCGAGTCCTGCGTGCACGCTTCCGCTCGTGACCGCGGCGAATTGCACTCGCCCTCGCCCTGGCTGTACGTGAACTCCAAGGGACCCTTAATGGGACAGGGCAGCGGCGCTGCATTGGAGCGAAACAGAGAGACCAGAGTGGCATCGCTGGTCAGCGTGCCGCATTGGGTCAGCAGACTTGGTTCCGGTGAATCGCTCGTGCAATAAGCTAATAACAACAACGAAACGTAACATTGCATCACCGTTCCTTAAAAAATGTGACGAGGATGATGGAACATTTATTGGGTTCATTTAGTTTTCTTCGTGATCAAAATAAAATTCTCAACAAATTACGATCTAAGAGAAGAAAAGCCACACAGAGGCAACAAGATACAGAGGAAACAATTAAGAAAGAGACGAGGGCATAAATAAAAAAAAAAACGGATAGCGATTTTTGTTTCATTCTGTTTTGATAATTAAGTTACTTTTTTTTAGAGAAGAAAAGCGAACTGAAACAGAAACTAGACGAGAAGAAGGAAGAACGTAAAAATAACAACATAATGTAAGATATTTTGTCAGGCACAAAGAAGATGGAAGATTATAACGAGATTCAGTGAATCAAGTTTTTTTTACAACGCTTTGAATTAAAAAGCTAAACGTCTTTTAAAGAATGAAACAGGACAGTCATTAAAAAATCTTAGTAATTAGTGATTTCCATGTCTTACTTTCTTTGTATTGCAGAACGTTGGCATGTTGCGCATGCATCACAATGCACCGGTAACATCTGTACTTCCTGAAACAGAAGGGGAAGAGAAAAACAGTATTGAATGCTATTCAATGTAGGTGGTTTTTATATATTTCACCCATTCGTATTACTTATGAATTAAAATCAATAGAAATAAAATGTACGATATATATCATGGTCCCGCAATCGGCTTTTTTATCATACAAATCCGTCCACTAAAAGTGCGCTTTGAAAGAAGCGTCGCTTTTGAATGATGGCACCCGAAAAATTTGAAAAGCATATTTTAAAATGATTTTCATACATACGGCTGATTCATACCGCGAAACTGTACACTGTGGTTTTTGAACAAAGAAAAATGATCATTGTGAAAAATCAGCGGATTACTTTATCGCGTATCGAAGTGAGATGTATACTTTATAATTGTCCAATTCCACATATATAAAAAGAATCCGTTTCACATGAAATTTCATTTTATTCAACGCGTAATAACTTCGAACGATTTGTTTCAAACGCGAAATGCGTCGTTGTGCTTACGGCCGCTGTCGTTCCTCACCGCGGTGACTGTATTTACGTTGATTTTCGCTCTGGAAAAAGGTATAAACCATCGCGCGGGTCGCCATATTTGAATATCGCGTAAATTTACAAACCAAATATCGAAGTAATTTCTGTCGCGCGGCGGCGGCGGCGGTGCTCGCGAATTTTGCCATCGCGCTCGCCGTCGCAACGGGCGCGACGATTTCGCCGATTATCGTCCTTTTCAAAATGCACCGCTAAAGCGGATTAATATCGTTACAACCCCGAGGGCTGTCCCGGTGCGCATAGTAACAGATGCACCGGTGGCGGAGTGGCGATAGTAGCCGGAAACTATATCGGACTGACAGCCGGGAACAAAGGTAAACTTCGACTTAAGCCACCGGGCGGGTGAGGGGTGTAGAGGGGGTGAACCGGGGGAAAAGGGGTAGAACGGGAAACAGTGGAGAAGCTGCGAGAGAAGGTAAGTTGCGGACCCGAGCTAAGTAAGCAAGGTGCCAACTAGTAAGGACACAAGACAAGCTCCGAAAGTTTTAAGTAGCTACGCGATACTACTCGTTGGATTCCTCTCTCCCTCTCTCTCTCTCTCTCTCTCTCTCTCACTTATCCTAGCGACGTCATTATTGCGCTGCGTTTGTCTTTTCGCTCACGCCCGCGTGTCCCGATTTCTCTCACCTCGTGGGAACTGGTCCAGCAATGACGGCGATCCATCGATAGAGAGAGAAATCGATTTCGGGACTGAAGTTGCCGCGAAGTTACGGACAACTCTTAATGGGTTTTAAATCGTCGACGCAATCTCTCCATCGTCGCGGAAACGCATAAACGCGAAATCGTACCCGACCATGATCCGAAAGTTCCCAAGTTTGTTTGCACGTTTCGACGCAAGCTCGCGTCTCCGAAAATAGTTCGGACGTCGGATGTCGTCGTTCCTCGATCGTATTCCACAATGCGGGAGAGAGACCACAGCACACAGGCAGCCTGGAAGCACGGTCGATCCACAGTTAAATACGGACGCCTTTGTCTGAGGAGCGAAACGCTTTTGTCAATAGAACGTAGCCCCGCTCTCGCGTGAGCGTTTCTCCAATGATTTTTCTCGACAACTTCTCTCGCGCGACGCGATCGGCCTTCGTTTCCCATAATTATAAATTTCGCTTCGCCGTCTTGCCCGTCTCGAAGACACGTACGCAATTCGTCGTCGATGTTTTCATTCCAAATATTCGAAGGTACTGGAGCGCGCTGCTCCATCCGCGCCCAAGTTTCTCTTTCTTTGATAACTTTCGCATCAATGATCTTATCGTTATCATTTTTATTATTATAAATGGTAATAAAATGTGGTTGATTTTTAAATGTCTGCAATTTAACCTTAGGTTCAAAACTATTCTAGTTCAAACATTTCTTTCCTTAAAATAATAGTAAGGCAGAGATATCTGAAAAATACGTACCTCATTTAAGCAATTTTTTTATTACATTTCTTACTTAATACTCTCTAATTTGTATGCAAATAAATTGGAAATTATAGCTTGATAACTCGGGTACCTTTTGCTACAGAATTCAACTATTTATCAATAATAAAATAATTTATTATAAGCCTTTTTGCAACATGCTGCAAAAGATACGATATAGACAACCTGTAGCCTTTGAAAGTATCGAATCTATTAATAAAAATAATTAAAAAATATAAGAAATCATTAATGTTGATTTTATTAATAATTGGTCAAAAAAATAATCAAATATTTAATAATTAATAAATAACAATAATGAGAAAGTAAGAACGTCGAAATGAAACTAGTTCAAATTTATTTTTACAATTGATATATTTTTTTTATTCATATCAATTATTTTAATTTTACTATTATCATTGATCAGTCTTCCATTTATAAAATTTAGGTTTGATAAGATTTTATGATTTAATCTTCTTCATAATTGGAAATATGTACATACATTGAATGTAAAATATTTTACGATAAATCTCCTTTTATGAAAATATTAAAAAATTCAATATAAAATTGCATGATTATTACATTGTTATCAGCTACATACATTGATCAAAAATAGCATCAGTAATACCAGATTTTTTTAAGTGTTGTTAGCATGCACAAAATAAGGTATAGTCTATTAAATTTTTGCCAATATTATTCATTTTTCGTTTATTTGATATTTTTGTCACTAAAGTCGGTATTCATAATCGTAAACAATTTTCAATCTTTGATTGGAAGCGGAAAATTACAGATTCATTCATTTATTCTTTTCTTCAAAGATTGAAAATTATTTGATTATACATACCGGCCTAAATGTTATATTAGTAGAAATATGAAATATTGATAAGGCACTATTTAGGCCATACGTATTCGGCAACTCTCTCCTAATTAGACATTTAATCATTCAAATGTTCAGCGTTAAATATTAAAAAGATTCTAATAGATCACATCCCCTCGAATAAATTGTGTATAAATCACGATGTTAAATTAACGACGGCATAGATTCTCGCGTGTTCAACATAAACCGTCTTGATTCATCCGCTTGATCGGTCTCCGTCGAACGTATTTACTTAATCGTTAAGCCAGATGGTTTACGTTAAGTCGAGTATTCGCATTTTAACGAGAGGACCACCGCCGTTAAAGTCACCCTTCCTCGACCCTCGACAATTCTGATGCTCCATCGTTCGATGAACTTCGCACTAATAACTCGAAACGAGACGAGGTGAGAGATCGTTTCTCGTTCTTTCAGTCATCCCCGTACCATCTCTCTCGCCGGATATGTGTCTGATATAAATCTACCATGATCTTCCCGCGTGAGTTATTAATGACGTGAATTATTAACGCAAGAACTATCTTCTGGGAGTAAACAACGATTTTAAATACGATATCGATCTCGCGTATACGAGAGCCGGGGATGAGGGAATTTCGGTAAGGGATTAATAATTCGCCTGATTCTGTCGTTATATCGCGCACGTCGACAATCTCAATATGTTAATTCGTAACGTCGATTTCTGCTCTCCGTCCGCACGGAACTTTTGTTTCTTTTGCATAAATGTCCCCGCGTCTCCGTTCGTAATTCATACGTCGAATCGCGTCCCGTGTTTGTGTTTTAATCCGATCGCTACCCTGCACGCGTTGGCGTCGAACATTTCAGAATGCAAATTCGTAATCTTCTGTTTTCACATGTTGACATCTTGCGTAAACATCCGGTACAGCGTAATCCACATATTCCATTCGGTTTCGCTCGTATCGGATTATCGCGAGCCACTGATATTACAGAGTGTGATAATAACCAGTTTTTATTTCGTTCATTTTGTGAAGAGACGCGCGAGAGGCGATGTTGCGGAAATTATTCTCCAGAGTGATGATTCAAATTTGATACGTAAATTTTTTCGAAAGAAGAAGAACAAAAGATGTTCGAGAGAAGGACGCTCGACACGATTCCGAATGACGTTCCGTATGAAGAGACAAAGAAGATACGGACTATCCTAATGCATCATGATTACACAAGAAACGGCGGCGATAAAAACGTATATAGGGAGAGGGCTGTTCTCTCGTCGAAAGCGTAGTATCTCAAGATCCAAATTGCCGATCACAGAGCAACGATACTATTTGCATTGTCTAATAGCCGGATAGCGTGCGAAGGGCGCGCGCTACCCTCAGTTTTACCCTTCCACCCACTTCGACTCCCTCCTTCGAACAGCGTCTGACATGGTCTCGCTCGCCTAAACCCGTTTCCCGGAGCATGGTTTATTGATTTCTCCAGTGCGTAAATACGTGGCACGGCACTCCGCTAACGACGCCCTCAAGAGAGAGAGAGAGAGAGAGAGAGAGAAGAACATTGCGACGTGAACGCGTACACGACCGCGCGTTCGTCGAAAGCACAACGTTTTCATAAATTACTGTTCGGTCGCGCGAGCTTCCCCGTCGAGGGAGAGGTGCGGCGAACTTTTTGACCACGCCGTTACGATCATTATCCGCAAATTGTCCGCAGAGGTGGAAAGCCAGACCAGAAACGGATCGTAAACGAGACCGCGAAGAGAATCTGCAAACAATTTAAAACCACTGCGCGATTGCGAAAATTAGATGCGCAACATCGCACGATCGGATAATACTATTAAATTTGTTTCAATTTGCATCCGTTCTTTTCATTTATAATAAACCTTTTGCGACGGATGTAGGCAGCGCAGCGAAAAGCCGTTGCAATTAGAAAAAATTTATTTTCTCACAGGATCTTATACTTTGATCCCTTTAGAGTCAATTTGACTCATATTTTACGTCGGTGAAGCTAAGATTCTTAGATATCTATTAGCGAAAACAAAGTTTGCAAAGTTAAGCCCAGTTAATTTTTGAAGAATTTTGTAGATGGGCAGACATCCATCTGCAAAATTCTGCATTACACTGAAAGAAATTAATCAAACATTTAGTTAAATAGTGATCAAATGAATTTTGTAGTTACTGATATCAAAAACTTATTGTTAATTACATTGAATTTTTTATAGTTATCGAGAACCATTTATAGTTATGAGTTGTATAAAAACAATTGTTTGGTTAAGGCTACAAATGGTTTGGTCACAATTACATGTTTAATAATTATAACTATAAAATTCACTTCATCACTATTTAACTAAACAATTGATCTATCTCACCAAATATATCTCTCACAATCAATGTAGGGTAAAGTCGCCTATTATTGGATAGGTTCCTAATATGAGCGAGGTTTCTGCTACATTAACAAACGTATGTGGTTGNACGTATGTGGTTGGTACCATCATAAATTTATTACTCTTGGGGTGAAATCTATTTAGTAAAAAATTCATTATTAGATCATGCATGCAGTCGTTGAAAAATTTTTTTTTTAAAATTGGATGTTGTCAAGATTTATTGAGATGAGTCTTTAAACCTTGTTTATTAT
>QKQZ01000927.1:0-17911 GCA_003595255.1 Solenopsis fugax | reverse complement strand
CTCGTAGGGCACGGAGAGAAAAAATAAAAACACTTTTATTATGTCATTTTATTCAAGCTATCGATTGAGACTTNTATCGATTGAGACTATTCAGAGCCTGATCGGTTCAGCCGTTATTACTGTAGGAAAACTCGCATGTTCTCGAACTCGTCGACTCCGGTAAAAGAGGGTCGGTCTGCTGACTCGCTAAAGCTTAGACTTGGCGCGTGTCGCGACCGCGCCTCTTGATCTAACATCAAATAAAACTATCAATCTTTTTCCTATTTGGTCCCTTCAAACAAATAAGCCGACAACCTTTTTTCCTTTTTGGATCCTTTCCGGCGCATTATTAGCCCTATGACCGTTGTCCATCGATCCTAATGTGTTTCCTTTTTGAGGTAAAAATTGAACCAATCGATACTTTTCACATTTTACAACTTTTCGCACATATGTTATCGCTTGTTAAAAACTGTACCAGCAATGCTGAAAAGAAGATTTTCTTTTTGACTTACAATAGTTAGTCTTAAGTCGTCTGTCGTAGCCAACATCTCGTGTTAAAATAAAACTTTTAAGAGTACAACTATGCGTAGCATTTTACTCGTAACAGAATGTGCTTTTTTCGTTCGCAAATACAAATAAAAATGGATAACCGTGCCATTTTCAACGACGACGACGACATATTTTTTGAGAATATCGGGAACATAGATCCTGAAAATATCATGGACATTGATAACGAACTGTTTGAAAACGTGAATTTTGAGGACATACTATACGAAGAATTATCATCTGACGAAGAGGACGCGTTATCCGACGATAGTGCCTGTATCAGTGATCAGAGTGAGGACCTTGAAGATTTTGTTGAAAAAGTCGTGACAACTGCGGAAATCCGTGCTTTGAATCGGAATTGCATGATACAATGTTATACGACGGATGGTTCTCTGGCAGTATGTGCCATGTGCATGGTTAATATTGCGGATATTGAATGGGGGAACCATTGCGCATCTTTAGGATACATGAGACAAATTTCATCGATGCGCTAAACGGCCGATCTTACTCAAACTGCAGACTGCCCATGTTTACGGTGTTTCCGTGCAACATGTGTCCACTGTGCGTACATTAAAGAAAGAAATTATTTGTGAAACGAGACAATATAAACATTGACGGTGCAGAATCTGTAGACTGTGAGATACAAGATATCCTTTATGTGCTCGAAAATTTGCCTGAAGAAACTAATGTGCAAAGAATATCGTCTGTACAATTTTTACGCGATCGAGAATTGGGAATACGCGGAACCAGTGAACTCGACGTGAGACAAGGTGTCGTCATCGATAAAGGCTCTGTTCTGGACTTGCCATATCACGTGAGACGGAAAGCGTATACCTGGATTCGAGACCATTTGTATGAGGAGGGCTGCGATGAATATCGATACTTTCGCAATGATCACGGACAAATTCGCAGAATATTAGAGCGCAAGAGTGCTGAGAAAAGATACAAGCAGGCGAAGGAAATTAAGCAGCAGCTCTCTGACGTCCTGCACATTGAGATTCCCGCGGATAATGGCAAGTGCACCGAATTGTTGGCGATAAACATATACAAATCGTACGACGACAGTGATCCTGAATGGAATCCTGAATGGAGTCCTGCCTTTAAACGGTGATGTGACACGTATTATATTAAGTACGACGATGATGATGAAGATATTCCACTGGATCAATGGTCTGAAATAGCAACTCGCTTCTTTGAAGTAAAATTTGTAAAAGACCACCATCGCAAGATTTAAAGCGGTACTGCAAATCGTGTCGACGAAATACGTGCAAGTGCTCCGAGAAAGCGTTCTAAAAACTGTGAAAAAAATGGAAAACTTTAAGCAAATTGAACGCGAACTGCTCGAGATCGCGACTTTGGCGGAGTGTTTCGCGTGGTTGCAACGATGCGACGAGTGCCTCGAGCAGCTGTAGTGCCAAGCGTCCTCGGATCGAAGTTGGAAATAGACTATCTCTGGTGACGAGGATCGCGCGACTCGCGGGTGAAAAGAAGCAGTTAGAGAGACGTTTCATACACGTTGGTGGCGAGTACGCGAGCACTAGTGGCAGTGACAAGAAATCGCTCGTGTGGTGCGAGATTGACGTTGTGTTCAAGAGTCGCGTTCTGACCGGTGCGGTGATTAACATGGACCATATCGAGCCGCGACAGTTCTTGGAGGACGCCAGTGATATGGTGATCAAGCGAATGCAAGACGCTATTGAAAAACACGGTAGTGTAAAAGTGAACACCGTGTTCAATGGCGAGTTTGTGAACATCCATGGCGACCGCGATAATAAGAATATTGCGATGAAAAACCACGAACTTTATGGAACGTCAAATGTACGCGAGTGGTACGAGCAGCGCGTCATCGAAGCCACATTGGCAAAACTCAGTGAACTTCAGGATCGCGAAAGCGGGTGGGCGCTGACATGAATCCAGAACTTGACTGTTAACATCAACAAGCATAATCCCATGCACGCGGGATGTGACCATTGTATTACCACACTATATCATGTTGAAGAAAGCAGTGTCAATATCAAATCGATAGACAATGCGTGTTTCGCATGGTCGGTGGTGACCGCTCTGTATCCTGTCAAAAGCAGTGTGAATGTGACATCTTCGTATCGGCAATATTTTCAGGTATTAAATTTGAAAGACATTGAATTTCCAATGACTTTAAAAGACATTGCGTTCGAACGACGTGTCGATCAACGTATACTGCATCTAGGAGAATAATGAGAGTTCAAGCATTCTTCTAATTCGACTCACCAGTGATAAAAAAGAGAAACACGTCACTTTACTATACGTGCAAGATCCACAAAACAACAGCGTCGGCCACTTTGCATGGATCAAGAATCTGTCCCGTCTCGTGGGCTCACAACTGAGCAAGAAGGAGCATAAAAAATTCTTTTGCGATCGGTAAGTAGAATCATAAGAAGAAAACGAATATTTTTTTATGTATAAAATATTTTAAAAATAATTAAAATTGTTTCTTTATTTTTGCAGATGTTTACACTACTTCAGTTCCAATAAAAAGTTGGAGACTCACACAGTGGACTGCAAACAGATAAACGACTGCGCCATCCGACTGTCGAGCGAGGAGGACAAGTGGCTCGAGTTTGGCAACTACTGCAACAAGGAGCGCACACCCTTCATTGTGTACGCGGATCTTGAATGCGTTCTGCGGAAGATGGAGCCCGGTAGAGAAAACACGTCACGTTTCTCATATCAGCATCACGAGGTATTTAGCATAGGATATTACATACACTGCTCGTATGACAACACGTTATCGTATTATCGGTTTCGTCGCGATAAGGATTGCGTCGCGTGGTTTGTCGAGCAGCTTCGAGACTTAGCGCATAACGTAAATAATATTTTATCGACTAATGTCCCCATGAAATTAACGCGAGACGATTGGGCAAAACACAATAGCGCGACGCACTGTCACGTTTGCGAAAAACCGTTCGCGCCGGACGATAGTGGAGCACGCGATCATTGCCACCTTACCGGTCATTACCGTGGTCCCGCACATTCAATTTGTAATTTAAATTACAAAAATTCACATTACATTCCCATAGTTTTTCACAATGTAGCTCATTTTATAATTAAAGAAATAACTACAGTGTTTGAAGGCGATATTAATTTGCTGCCTATAATGAAAGAAAAATATATTTCATTTACTAAATATGTTAAAAACACCGAGAATATGAAAAAAGGCATGCATAAAATTCAGATTTATTGATTCTTTTAAATTTCTAAGTGCTAGTCTCGATAAATTGGCATCATTTCTCAGCAAGGATAAACTACGGATAACGCAACGTGAATATTGTAATTTATCCGTTAGAAATTTTGATTTACTAACGCGAAAAGGCATCTTCCCATACGAATAGATTGACTGTTTTGAAAAATTGGAGGAGTCGCGTTTGCCACCACGCGATTCCTTCTTCAGTTCATTAACAGGCAATACTGTGTCCGAGAGCGATTACGCGCACGCCGTCAACGTGTGGCAGCAGTTCTCTATCCTAACTCTGGGCGAATACAGCGATTTATGTTTCAAAACCGATGTCTTGTTATTTTCGAGAATTTCCGCGATAGTTGCATCATTAGTTACGGACTCGATCCCGCACATTACTATACTTTGCCAGGTTTCACGTAGGAATGTTGAAATATATGCATGTAAAATTCGAGTTGCTCACCGACACCGACATGGTGATGTTTGTCGAACGCGGCATTTGCGGCGGTCTAAGCCAATGTTTCAATAGATACGCGCAGGCCAATAACAAATACATGCGTTCGTACGACCCGTCGAAATCGTCATCGTACTTAATGTACTTTGACGTAAACAATTTGTATAGATGGGCAATGTGTCAACCATTGCCCTACGGCGCGTTTCGATGGGTCAAAGACGCTGAGAACTTTGACGTAAACGCGATCGCTCTGGATTCGCTCGTGGGTTATATTCTCGAGGTCTATTTAGAATATCCACAGCATCTCCACGACGCGCACACCGATTTACCATTCTGTCCGATTCGCGAAAAACGCCCGACAAGCGAGAGGAGAAACTGCTTGCGATAGTTTGCGAAGAGAAATGGCACATAATTTACTATCGTAACTTACAACAATGTACTCGTCACGGTTTTCATGTGACAAAAATTCATCGCGTGTTACAATTTGCACAATCTCCATGGCTTCGCGATTATATAGAATTAAACACGAAATTTAGAACGCACGCGAAAAATGATTTTGAAAAAACTTTATATAAACTAATGAATAATGCAGTATTCGGCAAAACCATGAAGAACATGCGCAATCATGTCAATGTAAAATTATTGATGAAATGGCAAGGCAGATTCGGCGTGGAGGCAATGCTAGCGAAACCGAATTTCCACAGCCGTAGCGTCTTAACGGAAAACTTAATCGCCGTCGAATTACGTAAACTCGAGGTAAAGTTCAACAAGCCGATTTACGTGGGTATGTGTATACTCGACGTATCCAAGACATGCTTGTATGCATTTCACCACGAGTACATGGCACCATTGTTTCGCGAATGTAAAGTTATGTACACCGACACGGACAGTTTAATATACAACATTGAATGCGACGACATATACAGTTAATGACATTAACAAATTCGATACGAACGATTATCCGGTGAACAACGCGTACGGTATTCCGCTCGCTAATAAAAAGGTACCGGGTTTAATGAAGGATGAAAACAATAATGCGATCATGACCGAATTCGTAGGGCTTAGAGCAAAGATGTACGCCTTGCGCGTCGATGGTAAAAAAGACACGAAAAAAGTCAAAGGTGTCAAAAGCAACGTCGTAGCGCGAACAATAACGTTCGATGACTACATGCGATGTTTACATGACGCGATTGAAATGACGCGACAACAATCATGCATAAGATCAAAATTACACGATGTATATACAGTGTCTGAAACCAAGCTTGCTCTAAGTCCGTACGATGATAAGCGATACATTGTGCCCGATTCTACCGACACGCTGCCATGGGGACATTATAAAATACCATTGTAAGACATGTATTTTCATAAATAAATAACTCATTTTTAATATTTTGTATACTTTTATATTTCAATAAAAAATGTGTATGCAAAATATGTTTTTTATATTGTAATAAACATGAGTATAATAATATGGTGTATAATTTATTTTACAACACACTATCCTTGTGTATCCATGAATTATGCGAATTATCAAATCTTAGCTATTTCACTTTAACCTCATTTCCCCTTTTGTGTAACACTTTTTCGACCAAATACACATTAGGATTAGCTACGTGCAACTCGTACTCATAGAAGCCGCGGCAACAGGTTTTCCAAGGTAATCCTCCAGGAGATGCGTCACAGGATTTGTCTTTTGCACTTTGACGATTCTAAACACCTCCGTCGTCCAATTTGGTGTGTAACCTTTCTCAAAGGTTGTCTTGAATTTACTCACTGAATCCCCGACTTTGAATTTTGCAGGACCAGCGATCTTTATGCTATACACCGTGTTCAACAGCTTTTGCAGGGGGGAAGCAATCGCGGGGGAAACATCGATGGGCCGCATTCCAATAGTGCGATGCTTCCGCGCGTTGTATTCTGACACGAGACGCGGTAACAAATCGACCCACTTGTAATTTTCGTTGAGTGTAAATTGTTTTCACATGTCGTTCTTTAACGTACGGTTGAACCGTTCATCGATCGAAGCTTTCAACACCGAATATGTGGAATAATGGTTGATATCATGTTTTCTTTAAGAGGTCCTGTACTGTTGCGTTGTGAAAACTCCTTCCCTATATCGGTTTGCAAATTTTTCGGATATCTTCCGCTCTCTCGAATTATCCCGGCGATCGCTGTAATCATCTCATTTCCACTCTTGGCTTTGAGCGGCACAGCCCATGCGTACTTGCTCAAGGCATCGATAACGGTGAATATGTAGTGATAGTCTCTGTTGGAGCTCGAGTACGGACGCATTTCAATCACATCAGCTTGCCACAGATCGTTGTATCCCCGAATTATAACGCGTCTTCGTGGAAAATTTCTTCTCGCAGGAGCGTGCAGTTCCTCCACCAGTCGTCGCTTCTCGGAGCTAACATTTTGTTTTTCTTTACGTCCATCTGATGACCTCATGTTTCACACGCAACTACGGATTGGCTAACGCGTAATAACACGCGCGATGAAATTACACTACGATTTATTTCGTTTTTAAACGTTATTTGTCAAACAATATCGTTCTTATTGTCGTTCTTTGTCGTTTGTATTGTCGTTCTTTGTCAAACGTTATCGTTCGTATTGTCGTTCTTTGTCGTTTTTATCGTTTATATTGTCGTTCTTTGTCATTCATATTGTCGTTCTTAACCGTTCGTATTGTCGTTCTTTGTCGTTTTTATCGTTCATCATTTTTTTTGTCATTCTTCAATAACCTTTCTTTGTCTTCCGATACCGATCGATTAGATAATCGTTCATAACCATTCCTGGCCCGATCTACGATCGTTATTCGCCATCCATTAACCATTAACCATTCGCCAGTCGTTCTTGAGTCGCTCGATAGCGATCCTGGGCCATATGGTAGTTATCTGACCGTTCTTGAACAATCCGTTGTTGATTTAGAAACCGTTCGAAATTATTCGTTAGACGTTCGTAACCGTCTCTTCGACGTTCATTGCCGCTCATTATCTTTCGTTGCTGACTCGGCTTTGATAATTATACGCTGAAGCTCGTTTATCGCAGTCCGCAATGTTCGCACGTCCTTCTCAAACAAAGTCAGCCTCTCGTCTGATTCTTTCTGATGATTCGTCAAGGTTTTAAAGCGCTGCTCGTAATTTCTTACTATACCGTTCCAACGTTGATCCAACGAATCGTCGTTACTCCGTTTGGATAGTCCAAATTTGCTGATTAGCATTTTTTCAATGTGGGCGGCACCGATTAACTGGTTCGTTTCGACGATACATGAGTTAATTTATAATGAGGCCAGCCTCGCAAAGTTCCTCGATAATAGACAGTATCTCGTTGTCATGCGCGTTGTTGCCGGCCCGATGCGAAGCATCGAGCAATCGAAGGCGATCTACTAATTCGTTAGGATCGTCCCAATGAACGTAATCAATCGCATTGTCGTTTAGTATCATGGCGCTAGGTAATCCCTTTCCCGATTTATTCGTTCTCTTCGGTGTAGATTCGATCGACATCAATGGTGCGATCACGTGTTTGTACTTGTATCCTCCGTTGCTCCGTAGTCGACTCTGCTCGGTGTATTGCGTCTATGCATGTTTGTAGCCAACAATATACTTTTGTACTTTTGAAAATCATCCTCCGTATAGATGTCATCGTCGGGGATTTTCTTAAAAATCAACTCGTAAAGACCGGATGTGCCAGCGTATCGCACGTCATCGATAATTATGTTATCACTACTGTCCACGTCGAACATTTTATTACTAAGCATCATTCGTCTATCCTTGTTGAGACGAACGCCATACACGGTGTCTATAATTTTCTCTTTTTCGCTACCGCTGAGGAAATCTCCGATGTACTTTTGACTCAGCGAACCAAAATGCTGCGACAACGCTTTTCGGCCTTCCAACGTTTGCATCTGATGTTGAACAGACGTTCCGAACGAATCGTCTGTGGTTTCGAAAACGTCCTCGAGAACGTCACCTCATTCGTTGATTTTGTAGCTCCGATCGTTGTACGCGGTGTGGACGTTATCGTTCGTGAATCCATCGCGTCGTTTAACATATATCGCATCAATTTGTGTGATCCGCTTAACGCGTGTCCACCGAAATGTCCTTTTGATTCCTCTTCATATTACGCCGTATTGCATCCTTCTGGGTGAATGACGTTTCGATGTCTACGTCATCATCATGCGGTTCGTTTTTTATCGCTTGCCTGCTTGTCAACGATCTTTTGTAGTGGCTCAATGATCGGTTTAAAGTGACTCTTGGTCGCGATATCTTCCTCAATCTTGCCAGTCTTCAAAGCGATGTTTTTTGCGGATCGACTCGGTCGTTTTTTCAATCTCCTTCGCGATCTTCTCAAGCTCGCGTATATCTTTGTTTTCAGTCATGTTAACGTTCATTCAACGTTGACGTATCGATAACGACTAACCACATTATGGCACCGCGAACTTGTTAAATCCTTTTCTGTATCGCCCGCTAGTAAGCGCACAATCCTTGTCTATCACTAGGAATCCATACTTTTGCTGCCAATAATTGCGACACAAGTCACTGAAATCCTCGTACGACATATCGGTATTTACGTGATCGTTGTACACATGTTTGAGATTAGTACCATCCTGCTTAAATAGGATTAATAGATTCGCGTTGTCGCGTATAATATGTTTCGGTATTCTAGCATACGTCTGACAGAGATAAAAGCACGTCCTCGTGTCGACCCATCGAAAAGTACTCTCTTATCATATTTTGCTTGTCACATGCCACGTCATCGAAGACAAAGATTGAGTTTGGACGCGCCTCGCTCGGTGGAATGACATCACTGTTATTGGAGAACGTAAAATAGCACCAATTTCATTGATCGATGTCAACAAATTCTCCAAGTACTGATATTTTGGCTATTGCAAAGATTTCGAGTACACGTACACGTTCTCGAAACGTATGCCGTACGGACTTTCTAACAAGCTTATGAGAATGTTGGTTTTACCGCAATTCGAGGGGCCGCAAATAATCGCACGTATAGTACTCGGCAGCATTTCGCCATGCTTACGTTTCTCCGAGTTGTCTCCCATCATACGTAATCTATCGTCGTAATTAGTAACGCGTATCGTTTGTTGCACGAATCTCATTTTTCTATTAGATAGAGCAGTAGGATCGAACGCCTATTTATATGCACGCAAAACCGCGAATCGCTCAGTAACAAAGATGTTCGTGCTGCTATCGAGACCCTCCGATATTTTCGAATTAAGCGCTGAGCAGTTGCGATATATATCGAAGGTCGTACTGTTACGTGTGTACGGTGACTACATCGACCTCGTGTGGGACAAACTTCCGGAACATATAAAGGTGGATTCAGAAGTTCGAAGCTATCGTCGCTGCGACATTTATTACAATCAACCGTGGCAGCAGATACACATCGATGGACCGACACTACTGATAAAGAATTGTAATGAATGTCAACACGTATGGGCTGGGACTTGTTAAACAGATAAACGCGCTTCCTTTCGAGCTACATATCCCCGGCTATTAGTTTTGCGGTCCAGGAACGCATTTAGAAAAGCGATTAGCCATAGGTGACACGGGCATAAATCCGCTGGATGCGCGAACACGACATTGCGTATTCTCGAAGCAACGATCTCGTTGAGAGACACGTAGCAGACAATATACTCATAGCGAAAGCGCGGAAACGCATTACCACGAGAGAATCGACTTTAGGAGAGAGAGCTGCTGCTGCTGCCATCTGGGCAACGATGAAAGCCAAGGCCAAGATCGGCATGGGTATGAAAGCGAAGACGATGAAGAGAAAGACAACGAAAAAAAAACGAATAATTCCGATAGCGAAACGTGGTGGTATATTGCCAATTCTACCGATGTTGGGTGCACTTGGGTCCCTGATGGGCAGAGCGGCCGGCGTGGCGAAAGCGGTAAACGACAACAAAGCTGCGCAACGTCAGCTCGAAGAGCTACATCGTCACAATCGTGCAATGGAAGGCCATGGACTATACCTTGCTCCCTACAAACATGGACAGGGACTGTATCTCAGCCCGTACAAACGTGGACAGGGCGTAATGACAAAGAAGAAGAAGAAAAAAAAACGTCGAAAAAGCGTTAAAAATGCTTTCGGATATAACAACGAACGTACAATTGGAACAACTGGCGAAACGTATGCGCATTCCATATTTCAGAGGTGTTTTTATGTGTAACGCATTACCGATAAGCGGTGTACATCGAAGCGAAAACGGTATTGTAAATCTGGACGATGCGGTGGGTTCTGACACTCATTGGGTGGCGTATGCAAAGAGAGACAATCACGTGGTATATTTCGATAGTTTTGGTAATCTTCGACCGCCTAAAGAACTTGTGCGATATTTCGGAGACGGTGTGACAAACATACAGTACAATCGCACGCCTTATCAACGTTACCATCAAAGCAATTGTGGACAACTGTGTCTGCAGTTCCTCCGAACGGTCTATGCGCGAATTTAAAGCCTGATAGTGCGCTATTTAACTCAGTATTCATCGGACCGTTTTTCAATCATGTCGTTGATACTTACGCTAACCGGAAAGAGCAGCGTCCTCGCTACAACCTACTTGCCAACCATAGATTTGAGCGATGATGATTACGAGCTCGGTCTAATGAATTTTGAAACTTACAACACGATATCGAACGTGAATGCTTCGAATAATAAATTTTACTTTGACGACGACGATGTGGAAATTACGATTCCCGAGGGATCGTATGAACTGCAAGCCATAAATGAGTTTTTTAAACGCACAATTCCACGGAAATGTTAGCAACATGCGGTTCATGGTGGTGATAAAATACATGACATCGATGGTAACGATGAGAATGAAGACTTCCAGATAGTGCTCCGCGCGAATAACAATACGATGAAGAGCGAAATAAAATGCGCTTACAGAATAAATTTTAGTAAACCTAACAAAATTGGATCGCTGCTGGGATTTTCTTCGAATCGTATATTACAGCCGCGAAAATGGCACAAATCGGACCTACCGATTAATATTTTCAATGTAAACATTATCCGTGTATAGTATAATGTGACCTCGAGCGCGTATAGCAACGACAAGCGTGTTCATACGATACATGAATTTTCTCCGAATGTGGTGCCAGGATATAAGATATCGGAAACATCGACACAGATCATTTACTTGCCAATTACCGTACAGAGCATTTCGGACTTGACGATACGCGTTGTCGACCAATACGGACAACTGCTCGACTTTCGAAGAGAAGAGATCACCGTCAAATTACACATACGACGGCTACGATGATAACACGTGTGTATACGCGCGGCGTATGAGATTCTCGTGTTGAACGGCACAGTGAGAGATAACGCAGTATTTACGAAGCCGATATTTGATAGCAAATTTCAATCATCCGATTGTATTCATAAGAAGAGGAAGCTCAACGCGTCGAACATTGCATTTTTACAATCTTTGGGATTCGCAGTACGAAACGTGTGAAATGACTGACATTCTCAACATCGAGGATGAGCCAATCTTCGACGATCGCATCGTCAAGATTGAGACTCATACGTACAACTCGTTCGCCAATACAACATTGAAATACAGCGATGAGATAAGAATACCTATACAACAGCAAGATTTATACACGCTACCGTGTGAAAGTTTTATATGCATCGATAGAAAACTTAAGATAAAAAACCAGCTGCGGGGTCCGATGTGGTATTAGGAAATAATTGCGTCGCGTTCATGTTCGATGAGATTCGATACGAACTCGACGGTGTGGAGATTGATCGCAACAGAAACGTCGGAATAACCAGTACGCTCAAAAACTATGTTACTATGTCAGCCAACAGAAGCGTAATCGCGAGAAATGCTGGCTGGGATCCATAGAATCCAAATGGATATTTTACTTTTTGTGTACCGCTCAACATGCTATTGGGATTTTGCAAAGATTATAAACGCGTGGTGATTTACGCTCTTCACAAGTTGATTTTAATACGCTCACGCAACAACAACAATTGTCTAATTGGCGATCTGGCGCGGGAGCCGGAAATCGAATTACTCAAAGTACAGTGGCGAATGCCGCATGTGTTGTTGAATGAGATAAATAAACTGTCGATGCTACATGCTCTGGAAAGCGGGCGATACTTGAGCATGGCTTTTCGCGCTTGGGATTTGTATGAATTTCCGCTATTGCAACTCACAACAAAACATTCGTGGGCCATCAAGACCGCTATTCAGCTCGAGAAGCCGCGATACGTCATCTTCGTTTTGCAGGCTGGTCGGAAGAACATCATGTCTGAGAATGCGACCCGATTCGACCATTGCAAGTTAAATAACGTGAAACTCTACCTGAACTCGGAATGCTATCCATACAATGATATGAATCTGGATTTCGATAGAATCAGATGGGCTATTCTCTACGACAGTGCTCGGAGTTAGTTGCTCATTTCGGGCCGATTCCTGAAGCGATGCCCACTGTCCCCCTACTACCGCTCGCCGATCGACGGTCGAGCCGGCAAACACGCGGCTGACGCAGGAGTGTCCCTAAGTGAAAAATATGTTGGTAACGTATCTTTCGAGGAATTTGTCTTAAAAAATTTTCCTTTTAACTTAATTTTTATAATAACAATAGTGTATGATAATTAGAATTTAAACAATAATTTACCACATTACCTTTTAGGTACTATTGCAGATGCGTTTTTTTTACGTGATTTCCGCAGTAGGTCTAATTCAATAAAAAATCAAAGAAAATAAAATATACGGCTCAAGAGTAAAATATTTTAAGTTATAAACTATTTTACGTTATAAAATATTTTATTCTTTAGCCGTATATTTTATTTTCTTTAATTTTTTTAGTGGACTAGGCCTACTGGAGAAACCATATAAAAAAACGCATCTGCAATAGTACCTCAAAAGTGATATGGAAAACTATTGTCTAAATCAGTGCTCGGAGATAGTTGCTCATTTCGGCCCGATTCTTGAAGCGACGCCCACTGCCCCCCCACTACCGCTCGTCGCTCGACGATCGAGCTAACGATCACGCGGCTGGGCTCTATGCCTCAGGAGTGTCCCTAAGTGAAAAATATCTTGGTAGCGTATCTTTCGTGAAATTTGTCGTAAAAAAATTTTCCTTTTAATTTAATTTTTATAATAACAATTGTGTACGATAATTAGAATTTAGACAATAGTTTTCCATATCACCTTTGAGGTACTAANGCAACTATCTCCGAGCACTGATTTAGACAATAGTTTTCCATATCACTTTTGAGGTACTATTGCAGATGCGTTTTTTTATATGGTTTCTCCAGTAGGCCTAGTCCACTAAAAAAATTAAAGAAAATAAAATATACGGCTAAAGAATAAAATATTTTATAACGTAAAATAGTTTATAATTTAAAATATTTTACTCTTGAGCCGTATATTTTATTTTCTTTGGTTTTTTAGTGAATTAGACCTACTGGGGAAATCACGTAAAAAAAACGCATCTGCAATAGTACCTAAAAGGTAATGTGGTAAACTATTGTTTAAATTCTAATTATCATACACTATTGTTATTATAAAAATTAAGCTAAAAGGAAAATTTTTTAAGACAAATTTCTCGAAAGATACGTTACCAACATATTTTTCACTTAGGAATACTCTTGAGGCATAGAGCCCAGCCGCGTGATCGTCAGTTCGATCGTCGAGCGACGAGCGGTAGTGGGGAACAGTGGGCGTCGCTTCAAGAATCGGGCCGAAATGAGCAACTAACTCCGAGCACTGCTCTACGACATGTACTCATGTTTCTGTAAAAACTATTACGATTATCTCGAGCCGAATCAAACTGTTACGATGTTTCGATATAATGACCCCTTCATGATTATCGATTGCTCTTGGCAAAACGAATCGGTCAAGAGCGCAATCGTGAGTTTGGAATTGGAGACTAAGGAGAACGTACCGACTAACACCACGGCGTACTGTCTCATCATACATGATCGCGTGGTTCAGTACAACCCGTTGACCAACGTTGTGCGCAAAATCATCTAATTCTGCGCATATAACATCTACGATACGTCGACATGGACCACAGTCTTTGTTTCGATCGTAACATGCCCGTGTCGACATTCGTGGACCTGCAAGGTTTCCCCCTTGGAAGAGCACGAGGCTTCGTCTTAAAAGAGTTTGCCGTTCTCAGAGAGGGAAGCATTCTCTCGTACTACGTATTTGTGAATCCATGGCATTTGTTGATGAAATCCGAAAAGTCCTGCGCGTCCTGGTTGACTGCTTGTCACCAGGATTGCGATGGGAAGACGGGATGGTCCCGTACTGGAGAGTGAGACAGCTGATTACAACGGCTGTACTCGGTACTGAAGAGAATGACGACGAGGATATCGTATACTCAAGGGGCACGAGAAACGAGAATGACAGAGGGACTTGATTCTGGACGATCGGCGAGATTGCGCGTACATCGAGACCCTGGATGCGGATTACGAAAACGTGGATTCTTTGAAAAATTTAAACGCAACTAATACTATGCAATGTGGACAACATCGCATAGTTAAGATTTGCGTCTTACAGAATGTATTTAAACTATATAACTGGTGGCTGCAACATCGAAAAGATTTTTTGAAAAAAATAAAAAATTAAAAACAAAAAAGATGAATGTTAATATGTTTTTATTCCTTTCCCCTTTCCCTGTAGTTAAGAATCAATAGTATAGTAATTAATGATAGTCAATAGTACAATAATGATTCGATAGACGTTAATAGTAGCTTAATAGTGATTTGATCATGGAACAACGTTGTTTAATTGATGTTCGATTGATGTTTGATCGTTGTTCGATGTACATCTGAGTTACGTGCTCATTGGCAACGGTAAAAGAATGTGAAAATCTCTATCTCATCCTTCGGAGACGGATACCTGACTTTTTGCCTTGTCAGAAAATTCCGTGTCATGAGTCACATACTATTCCATTTCCACCAGAAAAACCATGTACCTTTTTTTTATAACATTCTGAGTTTGCACATAGCCCTTTGCAACCAGTCAGTCTGTCTTAGCGAGCAAGCAAAGCAGTATCAAGCATCGCAGTAGTGAAAACGTGCATTTTCAATATGTCATATTTGTTGTGTTCCTCGTTCCCAAAATTATTACAAAATAGGGAACTAGGCATAAAAAATTATTTAACGAGAAACCGTGTATGGTGCAATAAGCATAAGAAAACACAAACTGCTGTAAAACGATATGCGTATAAGCATATTGATGGCTTTCTAGCTGAAGAGCTAGATTACAATAAAATAAGTGTAGACATAGAGTTTTGTACAGGAAATGCACATAATTTTGAATATCTGAGTGTGGCAGAGAGGAAAAAAGAGGATACGCCAGAGTATCCGAAATATATTTTGTCATTTTTTGACAATTACAATTATTCAGAGGCGGTGGAGGAAGAGAAGGAGGAGAAGGAGGAAGAGGAGGAAGAGGAGGAGGAGAAGGAGGAGGAGGAGGAGGAGGAGGATGTCCCCAGAGATGGAGGAATTGCAGTGATGGGAGCAAATATAAGCATATTTTATATTTTTTAATTACAATTAAACATAGCATGTTCTGACATTTTTTGTTTTGTTTTAGAATTTACATCGAGGCAGCGCTGGCTCAAATATTGAAGATGCCATCCTTACTAGATGGGTGCTCCGCAATGCACGATTAGATCGAGACATCAACGATCTCAATTGGGAGAGGATCGACGTGGAGGACCAGTGGGATCTCCAGATCCTCTTTGGAGATTGCATCTACGAGGAGGAAGAGGAGGAGGAAGAGGAGGAGGAAAAGGAGGAGGAGAGATTGAACTAAAAATTATTTTTTCATTTTTTGTAAAAATCATTTTGATAAAAATACAATTTTTCTTTATATTAATTCTTTTTTTATTAAATTCTGTAACGTTTAAAAGAATATATATAAACTAAAATTAAAAAAAATTAGTCTTTAGTGTTATTCACCCACTATTTCCTATTCCTTCTTAGTTAATAAGGCGCGAGATAGGCTGCGTAAGGGAGAACAATGCAAACGAACCGTGAAAATACATGCAAACGTATGGGTGAGGGAGCGAGAGCGAACCATAGTCGCAACGCGTGCGAGCGAGAGCGTACTGGTGAGAAAGAGAGAGAACGAGTGGGGGGAAATATTCGGAGGAGACTCGCAGTCAGCCTCAACGGGTGGGAGCGAGAGCAATGGGAGGAAAAGAGAGCACGATACGGTTCCTCCTTCCTCACATGACGTTTTCCACCGTACCCTGAAGATGCCCCTCCCCCCTCGATCCTCGTCTCAAGCCCTTGCCTATACTTGCACTCCTCCCTTGTCCTACGACGTCCCCAAACACACACACACACACACACACACACACACACGCGCGCGCGCGCGCACATGCACACGCACATACATACATACATACCATATACGTATACTCACTAACACATCCCTAGCCAGAACCGGCCTCTAATAACTACTAGTGAAATTAGCAAACGAAGAAAATATAATATCTACAACACTTGGTAAAAAGCAGTCTACTATACGGAGCCGAGACTTGGCGCATCATTGAACAAAACAAAAAAAAATTAGAGGCAGTAGTGACGCAAGAGAGAAAATCTTTGAGAATATCAAGAAGAGATCAAATTCGAAACGAAGTACGTAGAAGGATGGGTATTGGCGGAATACTACAGGACGATATTGAAAGGGTGCAGCTGATTTGGTACGTTGGCCATGTTCAAAGAATGAGAGACAAAAGAATTGCAAAAAGGATAACGAAATGGGTTCCCCAACAACGCCGTAAATGTGAAAGACCAAAGAGGACCTGGAAGGAAGGAATGGCGAAAGATCTGAGTGCGAGAGACCTAAGAGACGGCCAATGGGACAACAGACGGGAATGGAAGTTAGGCATCGGACAACGTCGCAAGACGTTTTAAAACCGACATATTGTTGAGGATTCAAATACTCGCGCGTTACCGATCGTGTATCGACCGCTCTCCTGAATCACGGAACGCTTGTCTCGTGATCTTACATATATAGATATAACTACTAGCTATCCGCGTTTTCACATTTTTGTAAAGTGCATAAAATAAATCTCTCGTGTATTATCCTTAACTGTCGTGAGTGATTATTACAGACGCTATCACTGCCCTTAAAACATCCTGATCAATAGGTTATGGGCCCAGACCAAAGTCTGTAGTGAAATAATCAAGAATCTTTGACCGAAAGACCAAGCATGTGCAGTTTTGAGGTTAGGTGGAATAATCGACGCCTACAGAAGAAACCATGGAATTTTCGGGAAACACGACGCGAATTCCTCTATTGTCAAGAGATAATTACGATACGTGGAAACTTCGTATCCAAGCAATAATGGTCAGAAATAAAACGTGGCCATACGTCAGCGGACGGAATCCGAGACCGGAACCCACGGCGAACAATTCGGAGGCAGTAGCAGCGTGGAAGGACGAAGACGAGAAGGCAAAGGCGGATTTGTATCTCGCGATCAACGATGCGAAACTCAAGTAGGTAAAAAATTGCGAAACTGCGCGAGACATCTGGCTGAAGCTAGAATCGATTTTTGAGTCAAAGGGGCCTGCCAAAAAGGCTTCTTTGTGGAGACGACTCATAACGCATCGACTCAAGGTAAGTGGCAATGTACGCGTACATATTGATGAATTTTTTGATATCAACATAAAGGTAAGTAGCGGCAAGTACGAGTCAAGCGCGGTTAACGGTGCGCAAAGGAAATCG
>QKQZ01000919.1:0-15521 GCA_003595255.1 Solenopsis fugax | reverse complement strand
TTTTCGGAACAAGTCAGGGACTATTCGTATTTCGTATAATTACACCTGTTGAGTATTAAATTGCGTATTTTAGTACATAGAACGCGAATATAAAAGAAAAAAATTGTCCGAACAACGATTCGACTCTGCGCATTATTGCGTATGGTCTACAAAAATAGACATCACACAGCAAAAAGTAAACACGAAATGTTTCAAATACATTTAACTAGACACGATACATACAAAGTTTTCAAAAAGAATCTCATTTATCTTACTTAAATTTCGAAGAAATGCTGACTGTCAGAAATTATTTCGACTGTCGCAAAACACATTTTTTACTGCCACGACTTCAATATGACTCTGTCGCCAACGACACTTTATTAACAACGTCGTTACATTAGGACACGTTTACAGTATTTAAAGTAAATTTTTAACATGTACCCATACAAAGATATTTATTCGAATAGCCCCGGTCTCCCCTAACTTTTAAGAAAGTAACATGATTGAAAAAAATACATGAAAAATTTAATCATGCAAAGATAATACGACGAAACTGTTTGACTTCCGAGGATTTTTTATTACGGCCACTTTCCGCGTAAAGAGTCCGTTATTCACTAAATAAGATTCTTTCATGAGAGTACTTCGAGCGGAAACATTCCTGCGCGACTCGACAGCGCGTTTTAGTGCAGCATCTTTTATAATCTTCCCTTTTTTTCATCCCTCTTTGTCGCTGCGACATGCAACGCTGCACGGACTTTCAGGGAGCGAAGGGTCGTTGAGAGGTCGGTTTACGTCGTCTGAGCTCCGTTCTTAGAGATTGAGAAACTTTTCCTCTCGCTTACCAGGTAGAGATGAGCAAGATGACTCGTGAGTAACGCGTAAACACCTGCCGAAGCACCGACCAGGTAAAGACTAGGTTGCAGAAGCGACGCTCCTAGAGCGCCGCAGACTCCACCGCCCAGATAGATCGTTGCCACCCCTATTCGTCCTTGCTCTACCTGTAATCATGAGCTTTCTACGTCTGCAATTCCGTATATGCAAAATAATTTTTGTAATCTATTTCTCATAAATGAAACTTATTACATGTCGGATTTGCAGTGTTTGTTGTTATCAATAGAAAATTATTTAAACAATTACCTAGATGAAGAAATGGCTTTTACCTAGATATTTGTTAGAATGTATTACCTTTTTATTTTAGATAAAAGAAGTGTTATCTTTTACAAATTATCTAAACTAATGCGAATGAGTATGAAGTTATTGTCCTGAGCCTTCAACCCTCAAGTTACCATTTATCAGAAAATAATAGCATAATGTAAAATTTACTCCGATACTACAAGTGATTCGAAAACTTCTACAAGGAACTAGTTTCAGTCATTATAACGTAAGTTATGTATTTCTCCTCCTCCTCCTCACTAAAATAGATTTAAAAAATTAGTTTTGTTTGGAAAACAGTTTTTATTATAAAATTATATATTTATTCAAAATAAAGAGACATTGTCGAATATATATATGCAATTATCGTTCAGACATATATTATATACCGAAAATGTAATATATTGTATGTAATGTAAACTATAGATTAGCAGTAGATCTACAAACTTATCGAATAACTATTTTAATATGAAAACTTCGATAAAGAGGCCTTATCAGCACGTTTAAGAAGCTACCATGAACAAATCTTATGCAATTGTTTAACTTTGCATAATTTGAAATGTTTAGTAAAATGTTAAATAACAAAAAAAAAACAACATTCCAGGGTACTCGTGTGATAATATGCCCAAGTTTAAAAAGAATGAGGAAGTATGTATAATTCAACGCTAAGAAATATTTTGAAAAAGTTTCAAAATACTCTAAAGTAATAATGCCTTATAATAAATGTTGTGCACTGACATAATAGCGCCACTAAATAATGACGGACCACTAAATAAATAATTCCATAAATATAATCACTAAAATTCGTTACCTAATAACAGAGATATTACAAGTGGGGCTATTATATCTACAAGAATCATAATATCATCTTCTCTATAAAATATTTCAAAAGTTTTTTTTTTCTAAAAAAAAATATTCTCTCTCTTTTTCTCCATTCTCTATATGTAGATACGTTGCGTTACGGTATAAAGAGTATTTTAATTCAATGGTATTGGAACGTTATCTGGTCTAATTGTGAACAAAAAGAACCGTCATCGAGAGGAGGGGCTCATTCCCTTAAACGCGGTGTCTCGACGCGCCAGCTGAACGACGTCCCCGCAATTTACTTGATTGGCTCACCTCGAGTGGAGTGGCCAGGACCAGCTGAATGACCACGTTGAGTGCGAGGTGAAGTGCGTTCGAGTGCAGCAGCATGTAGGAGGCGAACCTCCAGCCCTGCACCCTCTGACGGGGATCGTAGACCAGCCATCTCCGTAACGTCGCTTCGTCTCCCAGGCAGTGGACGGTTATCTGTTACGAGAGAAAGCACATTTAATGTGCTTGCCTTTGCCGCGGCATATTATTCAAAGAAGAGTCCGGCGTATATTCATGAAGATAATTACATGTCGCTGTTAAAGATAAAATTAATTACAATCGACAACGACTCTGTTAAATATGTATGTGTATAATACTGAATTATTGAATACATTAAATTATATTTCATTTAACACTATTTCACTAATATATATGTATATACATATATACACATACTGAGAAGTCATTAACTTAAAGAAAATTACAAACTTGATTAAATTTCTTCAATTCAAATATTTATGTAAAATTAAGTTAAATATATTATATAAATGTTTAAATTCAAATTCAAATATTTTATGTATTTGAGATAAATACTAGAATTAAAGAAATTTAATCAAGTTGAAAAATTTAATTAATTTAACAGCTTTTTTTCTTAGTGTATGTATAATAAAATTTTAAATAATTTTATATAAATTATACACACATATACATTCAATATTTATATTTTATTATTTATATTTGTCCTAATATTATAATATATTATTTATTATTAAATAACTCTTATCTTTTAAATTATCCATACATTTTATTAATATAATGGCTTTGTACTATTGAGTTATGTTTTAGCAACATATAAGAAATGTTTAAAGTTAAACCGTTTTTACTCGAAAAATAATATTATCGCCCACAGAAAAATAATTTCTTACATTCCTTAAAGAGAAGAAAAGTGGTTTAGTGAATCCGGAATTTCCTATTTATCTTAGGAGCTAAATAAAGATACACGAGCACACATAAATGAAGTGCTATTCCAGATCCTACTGGTACGCCAGCTATTTCCGTAACGATACTTAGCTTTCCCAGAAGCGATTTGTTGAGATGGAAAACGTGTTCCACGCGTTTTTATTATCGAACCTTACACAGAAGTATGAAAAAAAAATGCTTATTTTTCCAGATTAGACCAAGCTATATAAAGCTTAAGATAATCAATTCCACATGGCGCTCTTTGCTTAAACCTATATATTGTATTTTTTAGACAAAAGTGTCGATAGCTGATTTTGTATTTTTAATCAAGAAAAGAGACTATAAAAAATTGTATCCCTGTCTATGATAATAGAAGTACGCTATGAATAAATTAACATAATCAGATCGTTTAAGTAGCACTATTGTAAAATTCGAGATACAAATAAATGTAATTCTTTAACGTACACTGAAAAAAAAGACTGGTTATAACTACCAAATGTATAGTGAAATAGTATCAACTAAATATTTGGTCAATGTAACCAAAAATAATTTCACTTTTCTAAATATTTAGTACTCTCTAAATTCTTTGGAGTGGAATCTCACTCTAAAAAAGTGAAAATCCAGCCAGTCGGTTGGATTTCCACTCCAAAGAATTTAGAGAGTAACTTATACCCGATTTGATAATACTTACTAAACATTTAGAAAAATAAAATTATGTTTGGTTATATTGACAAAATATTTAATTGATACTATTTCACTATACATTTGATAGTTATAACCAGACTTTTTTTCAGTGTATATAAAACTGGTTCAAATACTTCAAATAACTTATTAAATTCATTCATCTGTCAACTTTATTTAATGAATCTGTCTAAAAGACAGCCTATGAACGCATAATTCATATCGCCCGCTACATCATAATCCATGATAAACTATACAATATCAAATAGTCCAATATCATATAAGGCCTTGCAATTGAGCACCAAATAACGATCAATCACATTATCGAGCACAATGATTTACGAAGATCCAGAGAGCCCATTAAAGCAGCCTCCATATGCACACAGTAGCGATATCGGGCATTTCGCGTTCAATATTAATCGCACAGTCAGCAAAATATTTATGTCACGGGCGTAGTCTGCGAGCAATTTATCAGCACGTTTAATAACTTGCTCATCCGATTACGCTCGGAATTTATCGTAACCGTAATACAGAGCGGCATGTACGCGATGCGTTCGGTGCGGAGCGAGCGCAGGAGTCTCGAAAAATAATGCCTTAACGATTGTTGCCTCGCTTCTTTTTTTTTTCCCGCGTACCACAGTGGCGTGCACGCGTGCAGACATTCTCGCCGGTAAATCACACGTGTCAGCAGGTGCGCCACCCTTTCGGGAGAGCTTGATATCTCCCCGGCTATCTATTCCGATGTCCCGGTTTTTACAAGTCCGTCCAGGTTTGGGGGCTCCCGTTCGTGCTTAATGCGCTTTTATGTTCTCCACCTTGGACAGTATCACCAGCCGGACATTAAAATCCAGTGTTCACTTTGCAGCGAGTGATCGTCTCATGTCACATGTACGCTCCGTCGTGCGATAATATTTCAATTCGACGACGTGTCCGCCGCAGAACCGAATGAGATTGACCTCGTCGTTCGGTACCGCAAAAATGAAATTCAGTTGCACGAAATTGTTAATCCTGAAATTTCGCGATTTGTCGTTATAATATTTCATTCGCAATCAATAAATGAGTATCGGCAAATTAACACACCATTTATATATTTATCATGTTTTATTTTTTTATCTTTGTGAACCTGACACTCGACTTTTACTAATAGCGAGTTCGATTGGACGCACTAGTGCGCACTGATGCACATTAAAGCAGTAGTGCACAATCAACGTAAAGATGTGTGCTTAACATAAATATATCAACGAGATAAATCCGTGAAATCTTCAGTAATCGTATTGTTTGACAAAATGTGTATTTTATCATTCGAGATAATTGCATTTTATTTTTACACTTAGATCAGTGCACATAACGGCTTTAATATGCAGCAGTGCGCACTAATGGATTCTAATTAAATTCGCTATAAATTTTTTAAACAATTTTTTAATTAAAAACTTAATTTAGTGTTAGGTTCACATAGATCAATTTTTTTAGAAAATAATGTTAATATATATATTTTTAAAATAAACTTTTTTTTTCTAAAATATCACTTGAGTTAAAGAGAACTACATAATATACATTTCAAGATGCAGTAAACACGAGTAGAATAGTTGAAATTGATCCGATAATGCTTTTCTTAAATTTATCAAATGTGATACATAAATATATTGCAAGGATATTTAAATTTATTATAAATCAATAAAATAGTAATTATTCATTTTTACATTAAATTGATCTCTATATTATTCTAGTCATCTTAAAGTTTCAATTATCTCCTTCCACCTTACAAATGACAATAAAAGAGAATTATTTAAGCGAAAATGGGCAACATCGGGACGGTTATTGTCAAGCGCGCCATGTGTCAGCCCGTCGCGATCACAGTCAGTGATTTCTACCAATACTGTGTTCTAATTCTGAATTCTAAGCAAATGTTTGCAGCAACCCGTATAATTGGTGTACGTATATATATGTGTGTGTGTGTGTTGTGTGTGTGTATGTTGCATGTATGCATACGCGTACTCAGAACTCCGGTCGGAGTTCGTAATTATAGAGGCGTCCGCATCCTACAACGTAGGAATTTCATTTTCCTAAGGTGCGAGAAAAGAAGAACGTAATATCGTGTAATATGCACGTAATGCGGTGCAATATCGATATTCAAGGCATGTTGAAATATTACACGACGAAATTTGTCTAGCACATGGAACTTGCAATTTTACAACACTCATGATACAAACGAAATGTGAATGAAACGTGACTTCGTGTCTCCGTCGTAATATTCAGAATAAAAAGAAGACTAAATCAAGTCTTTATTCTTGTAAGTACACACTATTAAAAATGTCACGAAATTTCATAAACTTTTAATATACAATGGTAAATGATATTTAAATCACTCGTAACTGAAATGATTTTTAATACACATTTTAATGAAATTAAGTTTAAGTGAATTAAAATATATAAGTGTACTGAAATTTAATATACTTTTAATACAAACGTAAATGAAATAATACAAACAAGTAATACAAACGTTAATAAAATTTAAGACATTAGTAAATGAATATTCATACACCACATTACTTTTCATTTACAGGCTTGAACCAAGCTTCTTTTACATGTTAATTAAAAGTCATTAAAAAATTTCTAACAGTGCATGTAAAAATTTTATTTTCACACGCACATACACATAGATTATAAATTTTTGATTTATTAAATATATAAATAAAATATTTATAAAGAAATATATACTTATTACGAACATTTATTTATTATATCAAATTCAAGAAATTTTAAAGAATACAAGAATTTTAAGACAAAGCAAAAATTCGAAAATCAATTACGCAAGAATGTAATGTGGAATTTATAATTTCTTGTTATTCCTTCTTTTTTTACTATTTCCTTTATTTAACCTATCAAACATTTACTAAAAATATCTGAAACTAGATTCACCGTTCAGCGGTGATACTATCTGAAATGATCGTTATATCAGCTAGGAGGTGGTACGTAAATCACAGAGGTTCGTTTTACGAGTTTCAGCTATCGTCTACTCGAAGAGTATGTATAGTAGTAAAATGACGGAACGCGAGACAGGTTCCAAGTTAAACCTTAATACTTTCTACAAGCAAGAGATTCGTCTAAAGTTAAACGTAAGGAGGACTTTGTTAGTTCACCATTGTCTTTTTTTGTTGACATATAGAATCGAGTGAGAATCCGAGATCATGACGAATAATATATTTCACAATTTGATGATTTCGTTATCAAATCATGTTTTTCATCTTATGCAAATGTTCTTATGAATTCTTATTAAATTGAGTCAAAATAAACGGATCAGGTAGTAATGACATTACATGGTCAATTTGGAGTTTTTAACATTATTTTTAACAAAAGTATTAATAGATATTAATAATTAACAATTGAAAATAAAAAATGTTTTTTGCAAACCAAAATTTGATGCATGGATAATATTATTAAATAACTATTAAAAATTAAAAGACTTTAATAAATAATGATTTCCATCGATAATACAAACAAAGAAGATCGTTAGAGAACCTGTCATTTAAATTTGATTTATTATATTTATTACCTATTATGATATTCTATATGGTACAATTATACTTCATTGCATTCTTGGTAAACATTAATGCAGAATCGTAAATCATTTAGAAGTTCCATAGGATATTATAAACGCAATTAAATGTCTGTAACATATAAGTACGCTAAAACTTATGAATTTAGATATGTCTTCAGTTTTCTTTACAAGAGTTAATTTATATTTAAAGCTTGCATCTCCACTTCTAATTGTTATTTTTTTATTTTATTGTGGACTAATAAATTATACTAAATGCCATCGAATTTTCCGTACAAACTTTAACAATATGAGCTGAAATACAAGAAAAAAAATGTTATATAAACATAGAAAGCCTAAAATGCATTATTAACTTTTAAGTAGGTAGGTGGAGTGGCTATGGCACTTCAGGCAACAAAGAAATGTAGAATTAGAAATTCTATTCTGGAAAAGAAAAATAAAAAGTATTGTCTACAAATCTTAGAGTTCATTTTTTTGCCTTCCTCTATCTCCTAAAGAGTTTAACTAATGTAAATTTATATATAACATAATGTATTACACTGAGAAAAAAAATTTGTTGACTTAAAAAAATATTAGTTCATTCAACTAAATGGGGCGGTCATGGGCTGTCAAGCAAACATTTGTTAATTCAAAGAAATGTCATTTAACATAACTACAGATATTCATTCGAATTACTATCGTGTATTTGACTCAAATAAATTAACATTTGAACTAAGTAATTCATATGCAACTAAACGTATTTAGTTCAGTTAACAGTTTTTCTTTCTCAGTGTAATAAAAAATATAACAATAACATTTCTTTGGAATTGTCAGCGTTCCACCTACTTACATTACTTTTGATCATCTACCTATTTAAAGGTTAACAAAAATTATAGCAAAAATAAAACATTTTAAGACCTACATATATTTATATAACACTTTTTTATTATTTCAGCTCATGAAACATACTATTCAATAGTATGTTTCATGAGCTGAAATAATAAAAAAGTGCATAGAAAATCTGGGAACATTCTGTATAATCGCATTAAATGCTATAATTGGAATATAAATGTCTAATATTCCCACAGTAATATTAATCTAGTTTTTCGCGTTTATATTTTAAGTTTTATATTTCAAATATATTAATATTTCAAGTAAAGAGTAAAGTACGATATGTTTCACACCATCCATTTTTGTCTTTTCAGAGAATAATTTCTTCGAGCTTTTTTGTTTTGATCTGATAAGTCGAAAATTCAACATTGTACCGTTTATATCGCTTATCGCATTAATCGCGACCCGGAACATCTATTTCCGGTGATCTGGAGAACGTTCCAAAGATGGAATTCGTCCTCTTTCTCATTCTGCCTTTCACTTCGAGGTCGTTGCACGTTAACACCCTCGATTTTCGTTCTCCCCCATACTATTCTCTTTTAACAATGCACGGTGGCATTGCCATGTCAAGGCAGAAACGGAGTTTCACGGGATTCTCCGCGAATTGGAAATGCATTTAACTTCATAGTTTTAAGTTTATGCATTTGCTGCACAAATTAACGCTCTACCACATCATTATCAGAATCTGTGTGAAATTTACAAGTGCTATCGTTTTATCGTTTAACTCCATCATATGTATTAGTAATATAATTATTTAATCATATAATTATAATTGATAAACTTTTTTGATAACAAAGTAGAATCATCCATTTCAACAAATTAAGACTGATCGACTTCTTTCAAAAAGGACGTAAATATTTTAGACATGCAGTAATATGTAAGTCTTTTTTCTGTGTATACACACATAAAATTTTCTTCATCCATAAATATTTTATAAGTTATATCTATTTTAGGTCCCGCCATAAAAGATTCTTCTGCTACAAGATCAGAAACGAAATGGTTATATCATATTCCGCTTCTTGCTCTATTCATTCTGCTGTGTTTCTCGGTTCAGATGTAAAGTTCCTTAAATTTCAAGGAACGATTTGCGGGTGCGATACGCGCCAGAGCAATAAATATAATGGCTCGTTTCTTTTTATCGTGCAAAACGCCGCCGATGTTCTCCGTTTCTATCCTTAGTACGAAGCATCGCGGCGCACATTCTCAGGCGTGTGTTTATACGCGTTGTCTCATATATTACAAATTATCTCCCACTTGCAACAACGAGTTTTCACCAGACAATACTGCCGCGATAAAGTTGAAATTCACGGACTGCGGCCGTGAATTATTGGCGCCTTTAATTCCGCGGCTTTAGGTTTATACACTTTAGCGAGCATTTCTCCGTCCGCGGGGTAATTTTCTCGACAGTAAAATGCCCAGGTTCGGACATTATTATATACCTGGGAACTTTTTTTTTTCGAGTAGCACAACGGCTACGTTTTGAGCGTTTCATTAAGCTCGAGAGCGCGTTAATATTCTCTCTCTAGATAACTCACTGAGCCACTTTGAAAATCGCCTTTTCATGGTACGCTTTTCATTTTACACGATTATTTAGTTAACATTTAATATTTTTAACATTTTTTTGTCAAGCGCGTGTATGTAAATTTTTTTCGCTAATGCAGCTAATTCTTCCTCTCTACCGTATACCCTTGATTTCAATAGTCATAATTTTATTATATGCAAAGTTACATTAAGGATGTTCTGGCTACAGTCCGAGGTAAAAGTTAAAACTGCAAAATATATTCATTTTCGCTACAAAAGTTATTATAAAATAAAAATTTGTATTTTTTCGAAGAAAATGAAAAATTGATGGTTTATAATAATTTTTGCCACGAAAATGACTATATTTTGTTGCAGTTTTAAAGACATAACTTTTAAACCAATTAGTAGATCTAAATCAATTTTTGCACAAATATTTATTAGAATTTTGTTAATATATGTAAAAATTTTGGTATAATTTTCAATGTTCCTTCCTTATCAAATTTGCAAAAAAACGCAATTTTTGTAAATTTGATGAGGAAGAAGCATTGCGAATTAGATCAAAATTTTTATATATACTAACAAAACTCTAATAAATATTTGTGCAAAAATTGATGCAGATCTACTTACTCATTTAAAAGTTATTTATAAGATCAAGAATAAATAAAAAATTAAATAACTTTTAATCTAATAAGAGAATTGTGTTCAAATTTTATATAGACATATAAACGTAATAATAGAACAAATTCTCCTTTAAACATAGTAAATCACAAAAATACTTTTATCCTCTTAATTATCGATCAAGTTGATTTCCATTAATGGTTACATTTTCATCATTAATATGAACTTTTTATTGTTTTTATTAATATTTCATTATTTTTACCATTTTATATAGTGTATAGTTTATACGCATAGAGAGAGCGTACAATTTCAGTATTTTTTAAATATGAACTTTTGTTAGAATAGATTAGAAATAGAATTTAACAATAACTATATAATTAGCAAACTTTTAGCCCAAGTCTTGTACACTGCCTGTTCTGATTCGCGTAAAAGCTTTATATTTAATCTTTTTTTAGACACTTAAACGTATTCAATTATATATATAATATATATTTAAAAAAATACAAATAAAAAATAAAATGTATATTTCAACAAATCTCGTATATACATTGTATAGATATATTTATTTCAAATTACGTCATCGTTATATATTCTTCATAAAGTAATTTAATCCAATAATTTACGTATTAATATTTCTAACTTTTTCGCTGACTTTAGTTTTATAAAGTTAAGTCCATGTCCTTACCGATTTTTAAAAAGTAATAATTAAAACGATTAAGATGATTTAGGAACTGTTATTTTAAACTTTCAAGTAACATCTACGTAATTACATTAGCATTTATAATAATCTTTTAATCCTAACGTTATTATTAACCTGGAGTATACTACAACTTTTAAGTTATAGGTTTTACGAAAGAAATAAATTTTCGTCATAGTAATAAAAATAATTGCGGCACATGTAACTGCTTCGACAATAGTAATTAAGATTAAAGATGACGTATATAATCAGCATTATTAAATATAAGTTCCAAATTGCAAACTTTTCATCAGATTACGTAAATAAATGTATACTTAATTTTCTTAATATACTTAATATACTTAATTACTTCATATCTTTTCATGCCTTTTACTGTCTGTTGCACAATGAACTTGGATTGTTAAACATCTGCGCCGAGCGTTTACTTTGATCTCGTTCTGCGGCGACTCGGATTATACAACGAGTCAAAAGAAAGCGCGGCTAAGTGATTAACTTTCGTCGTGCTCCATGGTAAACGAGTAAGAAATTGCGGCGTAACTTCGCGGTTTTAAATTCACGAATTTTTATTGCACGTACCCCTCGCTGCTGATTCACTTTCCGACCGAGGCGCAAGACGAAGTTCTCGAGATTATTATCGGACGAAAAAGCCCCACCAAGAGCTTCCACTTTTTTGGAGTTTTCGCCATCAGGTATCTCGGAATATCGCTCTGGTATTCCCCTGGCGAATTCGCGCGTATAATTGGAAAGGAATCCCAGATCCCACCGTGCTTTCCTTTCGCCCTTGCTCTCGAGAACTGAACGCGACACACTGGTTCTGTTAATGAGAAATCTTGGAGCTTACGCATGGCGTTTTACAGCCGTTCTTTTCTACTTCGCTTACATTCGTCTGCGATACATTCTATGTTCGACGATGAGAAAATTTTATTCAACTGGAAAAGTATTTACTCGAGCATAATAAAATAAATAAAAATACATTAACTGATAAATGATAAAGTGCGAAGAAGAAATACGATTTTATAAATAGTTATTGCTTCTATTAAGCGAAGTTTTAGAAATATAATATCGTAATGAAATCGTAATTGATTACTTTGATTAGTTTTCACTGCATTTCGTACAAATCTATTTAATATTTCTCTGTAAACGCTATCTAACACTAACAATAATCGCAAACAGATGTTCTGATTAACATAATAATGTGAAAAATAACATCTATTGATTTTAATTCTTTCTTCCGTTGCTTTTAAAGAAATAATTGTCAGTCTTTTATTTAAGAAATTGTTACAATTGTTATATACAAATAATAATTAATTGTTACAAGTGTTATAATTATATAACAGTGTTCCAAGTACCAATTATCATGGTAGTAGGTAATCACGTAGCTATTTTTTACATTCAGCATTCACTCACCTCAATGATGCTGATGCAGATCATGAGGTAGGGCGGTCGTATCCGGAAACTGGGCTTCCTGGATGACAGTGGATATCTGGGCGTTGGTCTGAGCGTGACCTCATCGTCACGTTTTTTTTTATAGGAGGACGTGATGATGATCGGCGATTCTGGGGAATAGGGCGAGCCGGGTCCCGAGTAAGTTGCATCCGTGGAATCCGACGAGATCGTCGACAAAGTCGGCGAGTTTTCCAACAACGCTGCCTCGGCGTCCATTTTCGTATCTTAAACGAATAGAAAAGAAATCATGATTATTACGGCGAAACAATACACTTAAACATTTTATTCTTTTTTTTACTATTATTTATTAATTTATTAGTGTACGTTAGTATTTACATGAAGAAAAAGGTAACTTAGATGGAATGTGCAATACCCAAAACATTAAAGATTAAACACGAAACACAATAGAAAAATTTGTAAAATCTTAAGTGCTTGTTTAACGATTTATTTGAAAGCTTTCTAATAAGAAAGCTATTTATAGTGTGACACTAAGTATTTATAATATAAAAATTCACTCAGAACATTATACAATATACAATTTATAAAACGTTCTCTAAAAAGAATGAAATTGCATGTCGCAAATGGTATAAAGAACTTGATTTAATGTCGCTTTAATTTAATAATTTTAAAGTTACTTTTAAAGTAAGTTTTTGTGTATTAGAGAAAATACATCTAATAAAATCAAGAAAGTATATTACACATGTTATTTATCTGAAAACGAGTGAGCGAGAGAGAGAGAGAAAGAGAGAGAGAGAATAAAAGTGGAAGCACCAAGAAATCGAGAAAATAAGAGTTCAATAGAACAACTGTACGAGATGAGCTCGTTTCTATAAACTTCCTTTTTCATCTAACAACAATCGAACCGTGACACCACAGTCCTACGATCCCAATTACGATTCTGAATCCTGTAGCTCTCTCTGCAATGAAGTCTCCTTTCGGCAGTTTAGTTTCGCAGATATCATCGGCTTTCGTCGGCCTTTCCCATGTGGAAGCCTGCCTCTATAATTCAACCGCAAATCCTATAATGGCGCGAAAGACGTGTTTCGTGAAGCAATTTGCAGAACGGCGCAATTTCTACGCCTGCATACGTTTACGGGTACGGGTTAATCTCGAAACGATACTTCGTACTCGGAATTTATCATGTATAGAATGTCGCGTAAACGAAGTAATGATGAAACTTAAGCAATTTTAAGGATGTATTATTATTTTCAAAATAATGAAAATTTATAACAAAATTATAGATTATTCTATATTGCAATATTTTTGACAATATTTTTAAAATTTAGTATTATAACAATAAAAAATCACAAATAAAGTAAAAAAACTATAATGAATTATTAAATAAAGATAATTTCTATTATAAAATTATTTTATATTTTAAATAAAAGTAATTTCTGGTATAGATAATTTTTTTATTCATTTGAAATATTATATCAAAGAAATTCTTGAAAGATTAAATAAAATAATTATTTGTAAATTTTTATTTCAAGTAGTAGTTTTGAGATATAATAAAATTTAAAGCTGGCCAATCTAATCAAAATAAACTACATTTAGACAGTTGCATGTCCGTCAGTTACGCGTGCAATAGTACTAACCGTATGACCATATAAACGTAATCTCTAATTAACTAATGTTAAGCGTTTATATCTCAAAAACTGCCGTTTGAAATAAAAATTTATAAATAACTATTTTATTTACTTTTTCCTTGAGTATTTTGATTCGCGAATTTCGATACCCTGTATATTGACACAACTAACTCGGCTAATTTATTATTAATTAATTACTTCTATAATTACACAATATCAATGTTTCTACAGTCATTAATTAATTTTCAAAAACAATTTTGATAACTCTTATGATTGTCCTTCTATACAACTTTAAACTATTCATGTAATATATCATAGGTATTTTAAACGGCATAATCGTTAGATTTTAATAACTTTCTTAATGTCAGAAATTTTGTTGTTATCAGAATCAGAATTATTGAGCTTTATACAATAATCTTCTACTAATTCTGTCCCCTGAGGACAGAACCACTTGGGATTTGTTTCAACTTCGTGATGAGAACACTTCGGTTATTCTTTATCTTTGCCAAATAGTTTTGGTATAGCTGTTTTAATGTATAGGGAATGTCACTCCATATACTGATTATGTTTTTTGTGAAATATTTATTGTCTCCAGATGAATTACAAAGAGGTCTCGGCCTCGTTACACGAATGTACGATAAAAGAGATATCGGTCTCTATCAACGAATATACACATCGCACGAGACTCGGCTCGGTTCGCTCGCTTGACTCGCAAAAACTGATTTTTCCCGAAAGATTTTTCTGACCTGATCTCGACAGGCGATCGCTATACATAAGAACACTTAAAGCTATGGAAAGCCAATTAGCTTCGCCGTGAATTATCGGTAGATCAAGGGCCGTACGCGGTTATTGCTCGACGCATCCAAGTGGGCCCACTATTATTAAAATTTTCGGTCGCAATGGCTTTCATACCTTTAATACCGAGTTTTAACAGAGAGCTCAAGTCTCTTCGAGTCGATTGCTCGGAATCAAAGGTAGAGGAAAGCATTTCATCTGAATATTGATCCGATACATCATCCGAATATAGATCTAATACGTCATTCAAATATTTGTTTTCGAAAGCCTTTGAATATTCGTTCAATATATCGTCCAAATCTTCTGATACAACATTCGAATCTTGTTTTGAGAATTTTTTACAAGTACGATAAGATATAGTGCGATAGGAGACGAGTCCAACGGATTGACCGGCTTATGATTATCATCCAAAAATTATGAATCTACGCGATTTATCAGACTCTAAATATTTGGAGTTTATACAATAATCGCCTATTGCTTTTGTCCCCGGAGGACAATTGGGGGTTGTTACAAATTCATTTGTTGACGAGTCCAACGGATTAACCGGCTTATGATTATCATCCAAAACTACGAATCTACGCGATTT